>JAQQAC010010882.1:613236-890752 GCA_029783875.1 Phataginus tricuspis | reverse complement strand
CCGCCCCCGCCACTGCCCTCCAGCAGGCAGGCAGGACGCACCTTGCCCAGAGGTAGGCATCACTGAGCTACCCGGGATCTGGCATTCGCCCTCAACCAAAATGGCGTAGGCGGCCTCCGGGGCGACATGTGACCACGCGCCGGGCCCGCCCCCGCGCCGCAGCCTGGTGGCCCGGAGCGGGGCGCTGCGCGGGAGGCATGCTCCGGCTACCGGCGGGGTTGTGGGCCGCGCTTGGCCCGCTGCTTTGGGGCTGCGGGCTGGCGCTGCAGGGCGGGATGTTGTATCCCCGGGAGAGCCCGTCGCGGGAGCGCAAGGAGCTCGACGGCCTCTGGAGCTTCCGCGCCGACTTCTCCGACAACCGGCGCCAGGGCTTCGAGCAGCAGTGGTACCGGGCGCCGCTGCGGGAGGTGCGGGCTCCGTGGACGCGGGGCCAGGGCGGGGGAGCTCATAAAGCCGGGTGGTGGGTGGAGGGTGGTGGGGACGTGCAGAGCCTTCCTTGTGCCTTCGGAGCTGCGATCCAGGAAGTTAAAGATGGGCCCGGAGGCTCGGGGTTTGCCGCCCCACTGAGGGCCCGAGACGACCGGGCGGTGGGCGGGTCTGGAATCGGACTCTGGGGCGGGCGCGAGTGCCGGGCTCTAGCCCGGTCGCCTGGGGAGGCCGAGCCAGAGCAGTGTCAGCGGCAGCAGGGAGGCTTTGGGCGGCGCGGGGCCAGCTCTGCCCTCGCAGGAAGAGCCTTGCCTTCCAAGATTTAGGTACGAGAACGGAGCTTGGCCTCCAGCCAGCCAAGGACCCCACTCCAGGGCCCCGCTCCGACTTGGGCCCGGTGGGCCGAGAAGTGGGGCTGGGGCAGGCCTGTGTGCCCAACCAGGGCTCACCTCCTCTAGATCCTCTTTTCGGTGTGTGCCACCCAGCTTGAACAGGGGAGGAAGAAAGCGGGGGCCGAGTGTCAGGCATGTGCCCCACTCAGTTTCCTCAGCAAAGCAGCCCCTGCTCCCCAGGCCAGCCTTGCTTCCTGGGGCAGCATCCCATGGCCCCAGCCCTCAAAGGCCTTCCCGGCGTGTGAGCTGGTTCCCTGCCACTCTGCGCTCTCTTCATAGAGCTGATCGTCTGACAGCAGAGGCCTCGTTCACTTTTATTCGTAGCACTTAGAACAGCGCTGTAGGTGTTCACTGTACACTGCTGAGTGAGTGAGTCGGCTTCATGGAGTTGTGAGAATTAAATGTGCTTCATAAAAGGCATTGGTCAATTGCTGGCGAAGAATAACAATGGTGGGGTGGCCTGGGATCCCCGGGTCTGGGAGAAGCCATCCTGTCCAGCCTTCTCCCTGTAGACAGCGTTGCTGGGGAACTTGGTGTCTGGGGAACCAGGGTGCCTGGGCACTGGGCTCAGATTCCCAGATGACCTGGACCTGATCCCAGCCTTTCTTTCCTCAGTCGGGCCCCATCCTGGACATGCCCGTTCCCTCCAGCTTCAATGACGTGGGCCAGGATGGCCGGCTACGTAGCTTTGTCGGCTGGGTGTGGTACGAGCGGGAGGCGATCCTGCCCCAGCGGTGGACCCAGGACCCGGGCACGAGAGTGGTGCTGAGGATTGGCAGCGCCCACTACTACGCCATTGTGGTCAGTGCGGCGAGTAGCAGGCGGGGCAAGCGGGCAGCCGTGGCTGCCGAGTGTGCATGAGGCTGCTTTAGAGAGCTTGGTTCCCAGCTGTGACCTGACAGCCTGCCTGGTGGGGTGGGTGGGAGGGGCACACTCACGCCCCGCACTGGGGTGTGTGCCCTGGGTTGGGGGAAGGCTGCCTAATCTGTTCTGTTGGAGCTCCATTCCTCCATTCCCGAGGCAGGTGGCAGCTGGCAGGGCCTCAGCCCCCACATAATGCACTTCCTTGTGAGACGGCAGGGCCACCTTCTCATACTCCGACCTGTGGCCCCCTCCCCGTATGTCCTTGTGTCTGTAGTGGGTGAACGGGGTTCATGTGGCAGAGCATGAGGGGGGCCATCTCCCCTTTGAGGCTGACATCAGCAAGCTGGTCCAGACTGGCCCCCTGTCCTCCTGCCGTATTACTATCGCCATCAACAACACTCTCACCCCCCACACCCTGCCGCCAGGGACCATCCTGTACAAGACAGATACCTCCAAGTAAGCAGCACCCTGACCCCCTTCCCCCCGTTCAGTGGTCTTCCCATTAAGGACAGGGTGGCCTTAGTGGAGGTGAGGCCCTGGCTCTGGGGAGACTTGTGAGCTCAGGTTGAAGGACCCAGGCAAGGCCCCAGTTGGCCACTGTCCTCCCACTCTAGGTACCCCAAAGGTTACTTTGTCCAGAACACAAACTTCGACTTCTTCAACTATGCGGGACTGCATCGGTCTGTGCTCCTCTACACCACGCCCACCACCTACATTGATGACATCACCATCACCCCCGGTGTGGACCAAGATACTGGTGAGGGCCCCTGGCAGGATCTGGCCTCCACCAGGCACAGAGTGGCTCTGTTTCCTGTTTGGAAAGATCCCCCAGGAGAAAGGGTCTCCCAGTCTCTCTTAAATCCTCACAGGTTTCATCCACCTAAGAAGCTGAAATCCAGCCTGTGCGAGCTGTCAGGGGCTGCAGAAATTGCCCATTTGTTCCTACCTTATTTTGTGAGGAAATGAGGTCCAAGGAGAAGTGAGGTTTCCCTAACATCATCAGACAAATCGCTCAGGGTTCATGGGAATCCCATCTCCCTTCCCCACTGTGCTACCCTCACCTAATCTGTCCTTGGTGCAAATGGAGCTCCGGGAATAAGCAGTCGTTGCTGGGGGCCCCTCAGAGTGGTGGCTGCAGGGCGCTCTCATTCGTACACTGTCTTCTATCTCGTTTGATCTCTCGTCTCCTGCAGGGCTGGTGAACTACCAGATTTTCATTCAGGGCTGTGAACACTTCAAGCTGGAAGTGCACCTTCTGGATAAAGAAGGCAAAGTCGTGGCCCAGGGGACAGGAGGCTGGGGCCAGCTGCAGGTGCCCAGTGCCCACCTTTGGTGGCCGTACCTGATGCATGAGCACCCTGCCTACCTGTACTCATTGGAGGTAATGGTTGTTAGGACTGGGCTATGGGAGGCCTTTTGCTCCCATCCAGGAGCCCTGGCTTCCGCAGGGGTGCAGACAGTGGGCAGACATGCATGCTCCTCTGAGCTTCCTAGTCAATTGGATTGAAGTGTTTTCAGACTGATTTTTTCAACCCTTAGTGGGGAGGCCCTCTTTTGAAGAGCAGGTCTCAGGCAGGAGGGCAAAGGTTATGCCTTGGTGGAGCCTGGAATTTCTGCACCTTTCTGCTTGCAGTCTGAGGGGTGGGCTGTCATGGTTTATCAGGGGTCTTCCTGCTGAGGCGGGTGCTGTGTGGGGCTCAGGCCATCAGGGATGCCTCACACTCAGTACTTGGCTTTCATAGGTGAGGCTGACTGCACAGACGGCAGCTGGGCCTGTGTCTGACTTTTACACCCTCCCTGTGGGGATTCGCACTGTGGCTGTCACAGAAAGCCAGTTCCTCATCAATGGGAAACCTTTCTATTTCCACGGGGTCAACAAGCATGAGGATGCAGACGTGAGTTGGGGCTCCCAGGTTGCTGTAGGGGCCGTTAGTCATGCTGTTAGTCAGCTTCCCCATGGCTCCCTGAAGCAAGTTCCGGGCAACTCAGAGCAGCTAAGCAAACCACTCAGAATCACTGTGTTTGGGCTGGAGTGGGGGTGATTGGGGTGATTTTCAAGGGGCTTGGCTCAAGAAGGAAATGTGTCTTGGACAGAGTCAGGAATCACTCTGCTCTGCCCTCCCTAGATCCGAGGAAAGGGCTTTGACTGGCCACTTCTGGTGAAGGACTTCAACCTGCTTCTTTGGCTTGGTGCCAATGCGCTCCGAACCAGCCACTATCCGTACGCAGAGGAGGTGATGCAGCTCTGTGACCGCTCGGGGATCGTGGTCATCGATGAGAGTCCTGGTGTGGGCATCGTGCTGGCGTGAGTGTCCCTCGCCCACACTGCCCAGCCCACCCAGCTTGGTGGTGACAAGCCCCTTTCTCCCCACCCTGCAGGCAGAGCTACAGCAATGTGTCTCTGCAGCACCACCTGGAGGTGATGGAGGAGCTGGTGCGCAGGGACAAGAACCACCCGGCCGTGGTGATGTGGTCTGTGGCCAATGAGCCCACTTCCTTTCTGAAACCTGCTGGGTACTACTTCAAGTGAGTGCCCCGGCCTGGCCTGGGGCAGGGCTGGGGCCTCAGCCCTTTGACCCAGCTCAGCCTTGGCTGGCAGCCTTGGAGAGCTGAGGTCGGCCCTGGGCGGAGATGGCATCTCATCCTCGCCCAGCCCAATCTTGAGGGCACCTCCATACGTGGTCAGTTCAGGGGATTTTGTGATTTCACCCCAGGGAGACCCAAGTGTCCTGTTTTCACACCTGAGATGAAGTTCAGAGTTAACTAACCTACTTACGTATAACTTCAGTTTAAGAAAAACATAGTGGTGTGGCCAAACCGTGACACGAGAGAGAGTCTTTTATAAGGTAACTGTGAAGGCAGGGGCCTGACCCCCAGCACACCTGGTCGTGGAATCGTCCAGAAAGCACAGCTCCCAAGGCTGAAGGTGACACAGAGAACTGCGTGTTGTCCCGTGCGCTGCATCTGAGGGGAGCTGCGCTAGGGAGACTTCCAGGCAAAACCGGGCGTAATCTTCCCTTAGACTGATGGCATCTCCATTCCTGGGGAATTCAGTGTACACACATGAAAACTGTAAAAGCCACTTTGTGATGTTTCGGGGCAATCTGTAAATTGGAGTTAGGCTTTATAAAACAGGCTTAAGTGAGCACATGATTATAAACAGGTTTTTCAGTGACATGCGTGTTTTAACTATTCTAAAGTTACATTGCTGGGCAGGACCAGGCGGTCTGAAGTTGGTGTCCCCGTTGACCAGCCCCCAGTGGCCCCTCTTTCCCCCCAGGCACGGCCGCGGGCAGCCTCCCGCAAAGGGAGGTGCTACTGTCTCTGAGGGACGGCCCCCAAGCCCCACCCCTTGGGGCGCTGTTTCTTGGTTCCTTTTCTTTCCTATAGTTGAGCAGGTATAACTTAGCCTGCAGGCAGGAATTACCTCCCTTGCTGCAGCGGCAGGAGGCCAGTGACACAGTCAGGCAGACACAGGCAGCGCGGCTCTGAGGACAGCTCACAACACCCGGCCCAGAGCCATGGGGGAGGGGTGTGCTGAGCCCAGGCTTGTTGTGAGGGAGGAAGGATGGGCGTCTGAGGTTCCAGACTAGCTCTTCTGGGAGGTGGAGAAAGGGAGGCATGTGCCTTTTGGAGCAGCACGGAGGGAGGCAAGGTCTGGACAGAGCCAGGCCAGAGGAGCTCAGCGCGCTCTGAAGACTTCCCAGTTGACATAGAGGCTATTCAGACAGCCTGAACTCCAGGGTGAAGGGGTTCTGGCTGCAGAGATACCAGCCTTCAAATGTGATGAGCAATGATGCGGAGAGGGTGTAAAGGAAAAGAAAATGGGCTGTGAGGACAGAGAAGACGGAAGAGGCTTAAATAGTGAGTGAAGGGGACCTGCACCAGGAGACCCCTGATAGGTTCCTGGGCCGAGGCCTGACCACAGACTGGTCCCTCTACTGAGGGGCCTCTTCTCACCAGCTCCCCTGGGTTAACACAGCTCAGCATAAGCGCCTTTTTGTCAGAGAGGCTGGTGCTGATTCCCCAGCTTCAGTTATACAGCCCTGTTTTTGTCCTGTAGAGACCTGGGCTTCCCCTTAATAATCCCACTGCTACTTGTAATTTCCACTTGTAATTACAAAATGCATCTGTCCACTCCATGAAGGCTGTTTTAGTCTCCAGTGAGTGCCCAGTACACAGCCTGCCTCCCAGCACACACTCCTGATTATTTTGTTAAAATCATGTCCATCTTAATCCTCACCCTACCCACTCATTTTCAAGAGCTTTTTCTGAGACTCAGGCCCTAACTTTTGGCAGCACCCAGCCCAGGGACCTCAGTTCTGTGTGCTGCTCACCCCCGAGAGGATGGCCTCTCCCCTGGGCACTAGGATTTTGGGAAGGAGAAAGGAAAGATCATGTCTGGGAACGTGATCTAAAACTAGGGGAACACGTTTGCTTACCTAAAACATGGTTCAGGTAGGGAGGACAGCAGCAGATTCCTGCTTCAGGGAGATGGGAGGGAGAGGGAGGGGGTACTTCGGAGCCTCCCTAACTGACAGCCTGTCTTCTGCCCTCTGCGGACAGGACACTGATTGCCCACACCAAAGCCTTGGACCCCTCCCGGCCTGTGACCTTTGTGACCAACTCCAACTTTGAAGCAGACCTGGGGGTGAGCCTGGGGCCTCCACACCACTTCTCTCTCTGCCTGTCCTCTAGCCCTGCCCTGATGCTGGCTCAGGTGGACTGCTGGGAAGAACCACGAGCAGCCAGTCCGACCATTTTCACGGATGGTCTTTAGGTTAATGATAATTGCCTGCTTATGTGCTACATAGTGTGGCCTCCTGACTTCAAGGAAGCTGGGCACAGGGAGATTTAACTCATTCTTAGTTCAGACTCAGTGTTTTATGCACCTCAGTAATTTTCTTAAATTACTTGTCGTCGTCCCGTGTTTACCAAACCTGGCTGATTGTTAGAACTGCTGAGGGAAGCTCTGAAAGTGCAGATCTCTGGATTCTGAGAGTCTGATTTAGTAAGTCCAGAGTGGGAACCTGAGTTTTTAACAAGCTTCTTCAGTGATTCCAGTCAATCCACCATCTTGGGGAACCACTGACCAGATCAGCCCCTCCGACTGAGAATCGTAGGGTTTACGCGGCCGGCTGGACCACACACCTCCCTCGCTGTCACTGTGACAGCGGCCTCAGAATCTGTGTGTTGAGTTGCACTGAAGCTGTAAAACGTGGGAGCAAGAAAATGCTTCGCTAGAGAAGTGAAGGCCAGTACTTAGGAGGGAAGTGCTACAGAAGAGAAATCATCTAAAGAGAGAATGGATGTAAAAACATTGTACAAATGTAAATTGGGAACAGTGTCATTTTAACACGGATGGAAAAGGTTTGTATCCCTGGTGTTCTTGCCATCTCTTGAGAACACCCCCTTCAAGGAAGCATACAGATTGTGGTCAAACCCACATGGCCCAGGCAGGCCTGAACATTCTGAGCCTGAGTGGCATCTCTTCCCGTTCACGTCTTTCCTGTGGGCAGGAAGCCTGTGCCTGGTCTCCCAGGAGGCTGCCAGACTCATCTGGTGGAGCATGTGACCCACGCACATGTGCCTACCCAAAGACACCGCACCCACCTTTTGTCTACTGCCTGCATCTTCCCACCCCCAGTTTGGGGAGTGTCCAGGTGCTTGGGAGTGCCGCAGCAGTTGCTGTGCAGGCTTAGGTGTGCATTTGTTCAGGTGATACTAGATGCTAGACGGTGGTGCTCTGTTCTTTGCCCTGCATCCTTTAGACTTGAGATGGTCCTGCTCCATTGTCTGCTACCTTCCTTAGAGGGAATTTTGCAGCCACTCTGTGGCTCACAGCACATGAATCAGGATTCTTTGTGAGGAGAAAAACTTCATCTGTCCCTCGGGAACATTTCTGGAGGGCCAGGGAAGGGGAGACAGTAACAGGAGCATCACCTGGAGAGAAACAAAGCCAGCTGGGATGGGGTGGGGCTCCCACAAGGCCAGCTTGCCAGGTGGCTGCTCGCCCTCACCGGAGCTCAGCTGCAGCCAGGCTGGGACAGTTGGCCCACAATCACAGGCTTGCTCCATTCAGGTCTCTTCTGACTGGTCCCTGCACGTGTGGCAACCTAAATCATTTTCTGCATCCCCTTCTTACCACCTCTGCCAGAAGAGCCCCCCGGGTGTGCAGTACTAACACGATCTTCCAGTTAGTGGGCAAGTGTTAATACTTTCGTCCTAGGTGCCGTATGTGGATGTCATCTGTGTGAACAGTTACTACTCCTGGTACCATGACTGTGGGCACATGGAGGTGATACAGCTGCAGCTGGCGACCCAGTTTGAGAACTGGTACAGGACCTTTCAGAAACCGATCATTCAGAGCGAGTATGGAGCAGAAACCATTGCAGGGTTTCACCAGGTAAACAGCGTAGAACATTCTCTATCTCTTTACTCTTGGACAGTGAAGTCACTCATTGCCCCAAGCTAGAAAGGTGTGTTTCCCACCCCTCCCTTGTCCTGGTGACCACCCTGGAGGTCTTCAGGCTCACCCCTCCACACTCCTGGCTCCCCAGACTCTGGCCTCTACCCTGCTTGGGTCTCAGGCAGCTTCCTGACTGGCCTTGTTTCCAGACAGCCTCCCACTAGGTCCCAAGTTTTCTTTCCAACAGACCCAAACCTTAGGAGTCCTGTCCTTGGTGTCCTCTGCCTTCACTCTGGACTCTGGACTGTTCTCACTGTGCTCACTGGCTCCTCCTCTGGCACCGGCTGTGCCTTCTGCCTGGAGTGCCCATGTCAGCACCACAACTGCCAACTGAAGGGTTCTTCTGAGTGTTCAGGCCTCAGCCTCCATGTTTGCCACGTGCCCCGGGCATACGGAACTTTCCTTTGCCTGTGTCTGTTTCACACTGTGCACTGTCATTATTTCCTCGGTGCTCCCCTTGACCAGACATGGGTCCTATTTGCTGTTGCTTCCCAAGCGTCCGGCAGTGCCTGGCACAGTGGTTGCCAGTGTTTGTTAAGGGAGTGCAGTCTTGGAGCAAGGTTTAGTCATTAGGTTTTTTTCTCATTGTTTTGTCTGTTTCCTCACCAAATGACACACCACTTTGCCTTATGGGGATTTTCTTCATGTGGATTCTTGAACCACAGCCAACTCCTCAGCTCCACCCCAGCCACCTCACACTCACCTGTCACAACTACTGGGATTCCTTGTTGACACACATTCCTTAACATGCTTATTCTTGGCATGTTGGACAGCTACCTACATGGACTATAGTATTCTGTTCGCGTCCTTAAACCCATCTTGCTCGTACAGAATACCACTTCTACAAACTGGTAAAGTAGCAAATAGTTCATGAAGACAATGTGTACGTACATTTGTCCCCCTGCTTTGAAAAGCCAACCAACTCCAAATTTTAAAAAATCTCTGAAATAGTCTAGGTCAGGGCTGCTTGGTGCTTGGTAGAACCCCTTGCAGGGATGGAAGTGTTCTACATCTGCACTGCCCAGAAGGGTAGCCACTAGCTACATGCGGCTATTGAGGACTTGAAATGCAACTGGTATAACTGAGTTTAGTTTTAAATTTAAATAGCCACGTGTGCTAGTAGGAGACAAGGTGGGGTCATTTCCACTAAAAGAAAGAAAATCTACATCTTTCCCTGTCCTCAGACGCAACCTTGAACTGGAACAAAACATGGCTCAGTTGCACGTTACATTTCCAGTGTATTACATATCGCATTGTAACCCTTGCTGGGAAAGAACGCCAAGGCCAGCTGGGCGTCTCATCCTTTTGTGAAATGACTGCAGCCCTCCCCACCCCCAAATTCCCATGAGATGAAACCTCAGGCTGTGTTTCAAAAACATCTAAAAGATCACCCTATCTTAGTACGACACATAGGGGCCCCTCACCAGATACGGAGCGAGTCCTCTGCCTTTGTCGTGGGTCTGCGCCCGGCCGGCCTGTGCTTAGCGATTTCCTCAGGGAAGTCTTCTATGGCCCCGCCTCGGCTGCCTCTGCTCCTGCTCTGCACTCTTCCTACTCACCGTCAGTGCACTTGTGTCTTTCTTGCTAGATTGTAAAGCCTGAAGGCAGAGATGGTGTCTTGTTTATCACTTCATCTCCAATGCCTGCCATATAAGCAGATGCCAAATAACTACTTGTTGAATGGGTGAATGTGCTAAACAGCAGATTCTTACCCAGACTAGATACAGATGAATCTGAGGTGAGTTTAATGAGTCACACTAATTCTCAAATTATTCACTGGCAGCTACTTAAAACTTGAATTTTAAATTTATTATTCAAGACAGTATTTTTACTTTGGTGTAGTTCAGCTTTAAGACTGCACTGGTGACTAGAAATGGAAAAGAAAGAAAAAGCAAATATCAAATATTGCTTATAAATAAAACAGTCGCTGATTAAGGTTTTAAAGAAGTATTTCCCTACTGCAGGCCTTCGTACCGGGCTGTGTCTGCACCAGTGCTGCTGAGTGCTGCGGTCCACTGCGGGGACGGCTCTCGGCCACCATCACGTGGACCTTTATTTTTAGCTAACATTTACAGTTCTGCCAGTTTGGACTGTTAAATTCTCTCTGCCTTGAACTCCAGGATCCACCTCTGATGTTCAGTGAAGAGTACCAGAAAGGGGTGCTAGAGCAGTACCATGTGGTTCTGGACCAGAAGCGCAAGGAATACGTGGTTGGGGAGCTCATCTGGAATTTTGCTGATTTCATGACTGACCAGTGTAAGTGGCAGTTTGGTTTACAGAATGTACTGCTTCTCATTCTTCCAGGTTGGCCTTTCAGTTCAGGACATGAGTTGTAGGAACACTAGTGACAAGAAGGGGAAAGCAGAGCTAATTGGTGCAGGCTACACAGAGGATTTCCTAGGAAAAGGAAGTTGCATCTAGCAAGCAACAGTTGCTTGCCTGCTTCCCAAATCATTTTATGGTAAAAAAGCAAATGGGAGAGCCTTCTAGCTTCATGCAAAAATGGCCAACTTGCCTTTTTCTGAACAGTATAAGGAAAAAGACAGACCACGTATTGGATTTACTTGGGGGGTGGTGTGCTGGAGAGAAGACAGGCTGCTGCCAGCTTTGCCCCCTTCCCAGCTTCAGCCCCCCAAGACTGGTCACCGGCGTGGGGACCCAGATGCAAGCCTGCTCAGGAGGGCTTTGAAATCTGATAGATCCCACCTGCTCAGGATTCTAGCTCCCACTTCGGAGAGTTGTCTCTTCAGAAAGGCCCAGGCTTTTCCAAGAGTAACTGTGCTTCAATTCCCCTCCGGTTACTGGGCACCTGGGTACCCATGTTTTAAACCTTACTTTACAAGTAAAAGATAAACGATTTTGGATTTTTTTCCCCTTAATAAAAGGTTAATACACCGGAGTGCTGAGGTATTTTGAGGGAGCAGTAATATTTAAATCTTTAACCCATTAAGTAGCCGCTTCAGACACCACTTCAGCCCAAGCAATACTAAACTGCAAGAGGACATTGTCTAGTGCCTAGCGTGGCTCCTGGTTGGTTCTGATTTGACCCATCAGAATCATCTGAAACATCTTCTGCCTTCTTTTTAGCACCGCAGAGAGTAATTGGGAATAAAAAGGGGATCTTCACTCGTCAGAGACAACCAAAAGGTGCAGCATTTCTTTTAAGAGAGAGATACTGGAAAATTGCCAATGAAACTAGTGACCACTGGTCAGCTAGGAAGGCACAGTGTTTGGGAAACAGCCTGTTGACTTAAAGCAAGAACTGCCTTTCTGCTGAGAGCGGCTCTGCCAAGCCCCTTCTCCCCAAGGGCCGACTTCCACAGCAAACAGCAAGTGTTCCCCGGACTGTGAGTCGTAGACTGGAAAGTTTCTGATCTGGATTTTGTAGTAATTTGCTAGAAGGGAACGTTAGAGGTGAAAATAAAGGCTTTTGTAGTATGAGAATAAAGTTGGCTTAAAAATGACCATCCATAAATTATATGATCTGTACCTTTGAAAAGCATCTGAAGTTATTTTTGTGTCAGGTTGTATTTATAGCCTGAACTGTATGGACTCCTGAGAAACCTGCTTTCACACTTGCACCACGTTCAGAGTTGCTGGTCACAGACTGTGATTCCCCAAGGCCTAGCCCACAGCCCAGGGTCCCCATGTGCAGTACCAGGCCAGCCTTGCCTGAGTCCAAGTCAAGGACACTGCTGTTCAGCTCCATAGAGGAGCTGCAGTCCCAACGAGTGCATAGAAAGTGAGCTCATGCTGGGTGGTGAACGAGCTCTGTGCACCACTTTCCAAACAAGTACCCTAGCCCTTCGTAGCCCTGTGTGATGCCACTTGCCTTGCCCGCCTTTCCTTAGGGAATCTCTCCTCCTTTTCCACAGGAAGACAAGTAAGGCACATCGTTCCTAAGGTTTCAGTATTCATCAATACTGGCTTAAAGCTGATTACTTAAAAAAAATACTTTTGGTGTCCAGGTGGAAGACTGAACCAATACAGTTAACACAGAACTTGATTTGATTCTCTTACAGTTGATTCCACATGCCTCAGCACACACCTCCTTTTAAGCCTTCCTTCCCAAGCTCCATGAAAGAAGCAGTGAAGGTAACATTTTAGTAGTCTTTTGGCTACTTTTAAGAGTGTAGTCAGTTCAAATAAATTCAAAGAGTTATATTTCTTTTGTTATCACTGAATTTTTCTTAAGTTTCTTGGAGGAATCAAGTTTTGTGTTTAATGTCAAGGACTAATACACAAAACTTTGACAAACATTAAAAGAAAACGTAGATAAACTGAACCGTACAAATTAGGGGTAAGGTCCGTTTCTCAAGTCCTAAGGTTCTGGCACGGAACACATTTGTTCTACTCAATAAAATATGGCTAAGCTATTGCAAATGGATTAATCTTTCTTGCAGATGTTACCTTTTTAGAAGACAATGAGCGGAGTCTTCAAGGTGAGCTAAGGGAAAGCAGTGGGAAAGCAGCTGATGGACACATTCTAGACGCTTACAGGATTGTAAGCGGTACCACTTTTTTCATTAATCCTTTACAACCACATACATCAGAATCCCACAGGAGTTCTCTGAGAACTCTGTGTCTTCTATTAGTTATGTATAATTTAAGAGAAAAATAAGTCCATTCACCTGTAGAAATGAGGTTACATTATCAAGATTAGTTAAGACTGAATTCATTTCAGCTTCGTTTTTGAAACATACTCCTGCAGTGTAAGAATGATGGCAGCATAGCTTCCACAGGTAACTTCTACATTTATTTTATACCAAAAAAGTTATGTGCAACAAATAAACATTCTTACATATTTACATTTGTTTTTACCAGTTAGCAAAATTGTCCTAAATCTCTGATATATTAATGGGGAGATCTGCCTAGTGGACATCATTTTAAATGAATGTTTACTCTGGAGCTTAAAGTACTAGTAATAAATATTTTTGATGGAACATACTATACAGACCATATACCTAATCCTTAGGCCATGCTTAATACAGTTTATAGCAATATTTCACCTTTTCTGGGCTAATGTGTCACAAAAGTATTTATTCAGGTAGCCTGCACTCCCACCCCACCCCCGTTGTTTTAATGAAGGGTAGTTCTCACAAATTATGAATTGTAAGTGCTGCCTAAAATGTCTCAGTAGGAATGGTCCACCATTGCTTGCATGTGGGGGCAAAAGAGCACAAAGGTTGCACGTTAGGTATTCTTTCCCAAATAGGCTACCAAAAATGATAGTGGGTTTCTTGTTGGCATTTGTTTAATACTGATTTTCAAGACAAGACTTGTGAGCATTCACTGGTGTTAGGCAGTGGGTACCATTCGAAGTTAGAAAGTAATTGCTGAAGGTAACTTTGCATTTTTGTGGATAGTCTTAAAAATAAATATAAATGAAATACAAGCAAATTAAAGCCAACAAACAGTTTTAATTTCACTGTAGTCTTGGTCCTGTATCCTACCTAGTAGGTCCGAAGACCTCTGGTATCCAGAGTCACTGCTCTCAACATCTTTAAAAGTAATGGATTTAAGGAGAGGCTACGTACATCAAGTAAAAGTAATTCCTGCCACACAGCTGGTTAAACCTGAGTTATTTCACCAGTTTACCCTCACTTGACAACAACTAGCTGTAATGAAAAAAACAAGTGAAATCCTCCAAATCCACCTAGACTCCATGGAATTCATCATCAAACTACAACTTCCCTTTTTTCTTCAAATTATGACTATCTGGTAAACAAGAGGCCTCATTTTTTACAAATCATTTCAAAAACCAAGCAGCAAGGAATTATTGCCAAAAATCCAGGAACTCAACTTTTTCCTAATCATTCAACATTGGTGGCTAGTAGTGTTACAATGTTTTTAAATAGTCTAAAATAGTTATAACCATCCTCAGATTTTATAACATGGTGTTTTCCCCTTCTGGGGTAGAACAGAGGATGTAGAGGGGATCCTATATTCTTCCAGGGCAAAAACACCAAGTAATAGCCACCGGGTTTGGGTTGCTTCCTGAGACACTGGCATCACCATGCGGTTATTTCAGGCAGCACCCACTCATCACTCAGTGAGAGAAAGGATAGGAATTCAACTGGCTCACAGGAATGTGGCAAACATTTTTGTACAACTGAAATAGTGGTGTTTCCCCCAAGGCTTAGGAAAGCAAAGGAAAAACTTGAAAGCTCTGGCGGCACATTTTTATGTTTTCTTATGTAAGAGGTTGAAGACATCTGCAAGAACTAACATCAAGACAAGCTTTAACTATACTTTGCTGATTGATACAAAATATGAGGAAAAACCATTTTAAATTGGGACATGAAAAACTTATTTAGCAGAACCAGTGTTATATATACCACAGACATCTTAACCATTAAAGCCATTTCTACTGTCGCTTAGTAAAAAAACCAGTAAACTGCTTGGTAGAACTGGAAGCACTGCGACAAGATGACCTCACTGTGCAGAACATGAGGACTTGTTTCTCCATAAACACCAGACATTCAATCAATCCATCTAGAGTTCTTAAACTATAGAAACAAGAATAATACATACATAATAAAACAGGCATTGAAATATTCACATTTAGGAGAAAACACAAGCCTTGAAATCTGAATTAAGCATATCATTTACAAAACTGGTTAGAACTGGTTAGTTCATCACAATCCAGATATATATCTGTCTTGGGCCAGAAGAATACATTGCGTTGATTCTGACAGTCGGAAACTGCTGAATCGTTGCTGACTCTACACATTATCGTTTACAGAGCAGAGTCTATCTCCTCCCTTCAAAGAGAAGGCAAATAAAGCGCTCAAAAGTTACTGGTCTATTCTTAACATAACGATTAATCGAACTGGAAGCAAAAAACAGCTACTGCTTCTCAATCTAAGGAGTAAAACCAAACAGAACCTTTATACAGAATGCACGTTTTCTACTTTATGTAAGAAAGAAAGGAAGGACACTTCTGCCCAAGTTCAACACACAAAATATTTGGTTTGAGATTTAAGACAGAAGGCACTTTTAACATTCTGATATAAGATGTTAACCATAGAAACACTGTCACAATTTCATTTGGATTTGCGTTGAAAATTTCTGCATTTGTATGGTTATTAGAGCAGTGACACCAGTACTGTATTTCACCTTCAGATATTTCTATCTGTAGTGTTCTTCCCAATGAAGCAAACTGAGCTGCATGTCAGCCCTAAAGTTTACAAACCCAGTATCTGACTTTAGAACAATTAAACTAGACATCCAGTTGGTTAGTGCAGAATGAAACAGGGAAAACACTATGGAACTACCCAAGAGCGATCCCGCTCTGGAGTGACTGAGCTTATACTGGTTATTTCAAAGTCCTAATACTGTTTGGTTGACTGATACCAATGTTAAGGAAAAATATCTGCATGAAAATTCAACTGACTTTACCCAAAAGTGCCGTATTAATATCTCCAGTTTTTCTCCAAACAAATCTACCCATTTTCCCATCTTTAATGTATTGAAGGCATTGCACCTGAAGGTCTGGTCACATGACATTCCATAAGGTCATAATTGGTCCAGTTTTATGACTAGACCCAAGCTTGACTTGAATGTCCAAATTTAGTTTCTTCCTTTCAGAGGAAGGAAATGAAAGGGAACCAACCACCCTACTATTTTTTGCTTTCAATACTGGATCCACAGCTGTCAGTATTTTCCACAAGTTACTCTGTATGGACTTACTATTTCCACTATTTCTTCAGTCAACATTGAGCTAACAATTCTTCATTGCTACACTTCAACTAAACTGTACAGTAAGTTCTTCAGGGATGGGTCCAATATTTCTACCTTTATTTACAAATATCACATAAATGGATTCTAGTTGAATCTATGTATTTAAATCCATCGGCTAAAAACATTACATATTGCAAACATGGCAATATTTAATACAGTATCTATTCTAAAATATTCTGTCATGATCACATTTGTTATACCTGAAATTGAATTTATACACATTAGAGAATTACTAGCAATGGTTGCTCACTTTACAATTGAGGGCAAGGGGCTAGGATTACGTTTTATTATTCAGAAATATCTTCAAAGTAAAGTTAAAGCTTGTCTTTGACTGGCTCGGTGTGTCCTTTTGCCTTGTATCCATATTTAAAATGAAGAGTGACACAGAAAATAGCTAGGGCTCCTTCTAATTTACAGGATTTTAAAAAATTAGTTTAAGGAAATCAGTTTAGGGAAAGTGTCTGTTCTGAAGAATAAAAAAAAAACTGCTGCAAAATAAACTTAATGGAGAAAGGAACTTCAGACTGTCATTTAAGAGTCTGTCAGTCCTGCTTGGGCGGCAGTTGTCGCTTCCAGGCCTCATTCAAGTAAACGAGTCGTTTGTAGTTGACGATCAGAAGAATGAAGTTCAGCACGTACGTGACCACGCAGATGATGCAGAACTCCTTCAGCACAAAGTACAGAATGTAGGCCAGGTACAGAGAGCCTACTACAGACACGATGGAGGAGGTCATGAGGATTAAAGCTGCGACTGCACTTGCTGTCATGCCTGCAAGAGAAAGGGACACTTGCTGCGCTCAGACCTGGACCATGGAGAACCGGTTCTGAGCTAATAGGCAACCGTTCGTGATTTGCTGCAGGGCTGGAAGACAGACCTCACAGCAAAGCACCATGGAATGGAGAACAAAAACTACTGGTCTGTTAAGATAATGCAGGTCATGCACATACCAGTTTTACAGCTGCAATGTTTCTGACATGTCAATATTCTAGATGAAATACAGTTAACCCCTGAACCCTGTTGTAGAGGGGGGGAATGTAGTAGGAGCACTGCTCCCTACACAAACATCCCCCCAAACTACTGATAGCCTACTGTTGGCAGATAACATAAGCAGTTGATTAACACATATTTTATGTTATATGTATTATATACTGTATTCTCATAATAAAATAAGCCAGAGAAAAGAGAACGGTTTTTCAAATTGTTGCAAGTCACCAAAAATGTTTCCAAGAATTTTTTGAAAGAGTTGCAAGTGGATCCATGCAGTTCAAACCTGTGTTGTCAAGGATCAACTGTATTACTTATTTCATATAGTAGCCTCAGTTAAGCCATGCGAAGAAAATACACATCTTGCATTCACATTATGCAATGAAGCTGATTTGTAAAAGTGAAGCCCCACATTTCCTAATGGATAATGGAGCATGAGGACCACAGCCTTCTCCTCCAAGCCAGACACATTTCCCCTGGCCTTTTGCTTTCCCATGTTTAGATTAAATTATTTATCAAAAATCTGTAATGGAAGATGATCACACTAACATGCTGCTGAAGAAGGAAAAACACTGTGATAAACATTTCAGGAAGGGCTCAGGCTGGGGGATAACGGAAACCACATTTGGTCAGTTGGCCACATGTGGGTCAAACTAGATCAAGAAAAGAGGCAGTTATGCGCTAGACTGGGGCTCAAGACAAAAACGTGCCTGAATTCTTGATTCTCTCTGACATCTTCACATGTATTGTTTGGTAATTTCCTGTACTCAACAGTATTGAGAACATGTATTTATTTTCAAGGAGAGGAGACAGCAGAGCATATTATATTAACCTTCCTACCCAACAACTAATGGAAACAGGAACAGGAAAAAATAAAAATAGGTAGTAGCAGGTTTGAAGAGATTAATTGAGCTAAGTCCCTGCTGCCTACCTACTGAGAAGCTGCCTGTGGGCTGCAGCCTGGTCCCAGGGGCCCGGCTTGCCCATGGGACTAGTCAGAACTAGAGCATGATGCTTCAACAAGGCTTGAATCTTCAAGACTAAGATGTGTTGGGTTACTTATGTCAGGGACTGGCAAGTCTGCCTGGCTACTTGCTCTTGTAAATGAAGATTTATTGGAATCCAGACCCACTCATTCATTTACTTAATGTCCATGGCTGCTTTTGCATTAGAATGGCAGAGTTGAGTAGCTACAACAGTCAGCAAAGCCTATATCGTTTTCCAGCTGGCCCATTACTAAAGAAGTTTGCTGATCTCACCTATGCCAAACATCTGAAACTTCAAATATTTATGCTGTCACCTTTATTTTATCTAAGAAAGTTAGTTTCAAAATGATATGGACAAGTTATTTACTTTCTCCAAGCCACTCTTTTCTTTAACTGTGAAATTGGGATAATAATCATTTCTAACTCCTATGACTGTTGTGTATTAAAGAGCTAACAGGTAAAAAGCACTTAGAATGCCCTATAAATACTGGCTTTTAATTAAATACTATTTACCAAGCCTGTCCTAATGTAACTGGTGGCTTGGGATAAAAGTCCCATTGGATTTGAAATGTGTTGTAACTGTAAATAAATGATGGTACAGTCAAGTAATGGAATACTTGGCAGCTGTGAAAAAGAATGAAGACACTAATGCTCTGCTATGGAAACATCACCAAGACCTATCAGTCAAGCAAAAAAAAAGTATGTAGAACAGTGTATAGAGCAACTGCATTTTATATTTAAAAAAAGAAGAAAATTAAGATTATAGACAATTGACCCTTGAACAGCACAGGGGCTTAGGAGCACTGACCTCCTTGCACAGTTGAAAATCCAATCTATGTATAACTTTTGACTCCTCCCAAACTTAACTACTAATAGCCTATTGTTGACCAGAAACCTTACTAAAAATGTAAACAATTTACAAATATTTTGTATGTTTTATGTACTATATACTGTATTCTTACAATAAAGTAAGCTAGAGAAAAATTTTCAAATTGTTGCAGATCTCCCCAAAATTTCCTAATATATTTATTGAAAAAAATCTATATATAAGTGGACCTGTGCAACTCAAACGCATGTTGTTCAAGGGTCGACTGTGATTGTATATTTTTGCTTATGCTTAAAGAAACTACAACACCAAGCTACCAGTCAGGAATGATAGGCACTGGGAAGTGGGCAGCCAGTGACAAAGGAGAGACCAACTTTTCACTGTATTGCATTTTATACTTTTTACTTTGGAACCATGTGAATGTATTGCCTATGGAAAATTAAATAAAAAATGCTGTTTCTCAAACACTTAGAAGGGAGTGAAGAGGACGTGCTCTGGAAAACTGTTAGATGAGTTCAAGTGTGCCTTCAATGGTAAATGCACTGACATTAAAAATGCATGTGAATGCATAAAATGTGCATAGAAAAAGCATGATGGACATGATTGAAAATATGTGTATATAATGAAATTAAATTAAATATTACAAGTAGAAATCTGTTCTACCTCTATCTCCCAAAATTGATAGTCAAAAACATTTCTTAGGCTATTTTAACTTGGGCTTATACTTTATACTCATCTTTAGAAATCCAAACAAAACAAATAAATGAAATAAAAAGTGAAAGTTTCACCCCCTGGCCTCTAACCACCAGACTCTTTTCTATGCATTTACATACATATTTATAAACATATAGTTATCCCATATCTGTTATACCACAATTAGATTTTTTTACTAAACTATGTCTTGATCTTTCCAGAACATACATGTAGACCTACTTTTTCCTTTAATGGCTATGTAGTATTTTCTAGTACAGATATAATCTAATTTATTCAACCATCATCTTTTGCTAAGGTACTTCCAATTTTTTGCTATTTTAAACTGTACTGCTATGAATATGCTTGTGTGTATTTTTGTGTTTCTACAAGATATACAGATATGGAATTGGACAAACCTGATAGGACTATTGAGAAAAATTTAGGTTCATAACAAATCACCTTTGGCTATATAGAGGAGCACAGAAGAGCTGGCAGGTAATAGGATAAAATATTAACTGCAATGTAAGGGCAAAAAATGGGTGGATCTAACTTTGACAGTATAAAAATTTGTGTACAAAAAAATGGGTAAAATGTTTGTAACAAATATCAAAATGGACTATTATCAGGATCCCACTAAATTAAAATATAGTAAAATTAAAATAATGGCTACTAGTATGTAATTATTAAATTAGAAATTTTACAGAAAACACTTTAAAAAATGAAGGTGAATGAAGCTTCAGGGAAATCTGACAATTGAGGAGAAAACAGTTAAAATCTGTAACAAAAATCTGTTTTGATTCATTCACCCCATGTTTGGTAATTTATTTTGTGGAAATAATTCAAAGAGGGAAGGGTATATGTGACAGGAACCTTAAACAAGGTTGATCCCTGTACCATTATTTAGAATAAAGCCTTGATGTCAATAATAACAAAACACTTAAGAGGACAGACAGCATAAAATAGTTCACAATAAAATTAAGTGAAGAAAGAAGGCAGTGGAAACTGGCTATGTAAAGGTAATGGAATTATGGATATTAAAGTTTTCTCAGTGCATGCTATTTAAAAATAGCTATAGTATACAAAATGATAAGGAAAAAGGTTCCCAGGGAAGATAAAAGTAATTTCCCTGAATGGAACTGGTTTTTCTGGACATCATGGATGTTGTTATCCCTGATTAAACACCGCCAGATACCATGTTCAGCATTTGCATCATCAAAATTTCAGTGAACCAAGTTTTCACGACACAAAAATGTGCTACAAACTAGTGGTTCTATCATTAACATGTGCTTTTATTTAATATAAAGACACACTTCAGGGCAAAGACAAAGTGAGAAATGGAATATAACAAACAGTCTTATTTTTGTATGCTATACTTACCAAGTAATAACTGTAGTATATAAAATATAAGTCCAAAGACACTGTTTGGCTGGTTTAATACACCATCCTTTCCAAAAATGGAACCCAAAAGACCAAATCCTCGACCCCATCTGTAAAATAAAGAAAATCAGTAACCCTACGTATTTGAGTTTTCCTATTAAAAAAAAAAAGTAAAGATCTTGAGAATGCCACACCAATATACCTATCCAAATTTCTCAAGTCATCAATTTATATATATTCTCTATTCCAAAAGACAGGACAAAGTATTCTTTTTCTGGCGACATTAGTATTTGCAGAGGAAGAGTTCTCTAATTTAAGTCAGGTTCCTTTAGCAGCTGCCTCACTACATTCTGAGCTCAGCACATCACAGAACATCTAGCAGTCTCTAGATGACAGCAGTGCCCCTGCCGGTTGTGATGAACAGAAACGTCTTCAGCCACTGCCAGATGTCCCCAGGGGCAAAATCATCCCTAGTTTATAGCCATTAATGTAAGCTATCCTATTTCTTCAAAGTACACACTGAAATGTTGGTTCCTGACAAATTCCACCAGGATATGCATTAGGAAACATATCCTGGGAACAATATCTTTAAGTGTAGAATATCAGCAACTATATGTGTTTCCTAAAATCATATCTCAAGTAAAAGACTGATATATTACTTGACCCATCAGTTTTTATTTGCAGTTTAACTTCAAATTTAGCATTTGACTTAACATTTTCAGAATCTTATTTTCTTATTTAAAAAAAATTATTAAATTCTGATTAAGTAAAATTTGATACAATTATCAAACTAAGGTTTGGATAAAAACCTTTGAAGATAACTTTAAGCCTGAATGAGAGTGCTTTTTAAAACACCAGAAAAAGAAAAACTGGTCATAGTTTTAAGTCTCTGGCAAAGCACTCAATAAAACTTTTGGTTCTGAAGATACACTACCTGTAAACAAGAATAAATGGGTGATTCTTTATTAGTCACACTACTTTAATAGTACTCAGTATCCAAGAAGTAGAATGAAACCTCTTCATAATGATGTTGGTAGATAAGAAAACCCTGGTTCACAAATGAAAGGCACAAAGTTTTTTATTGTACAGTTATAAACTTCAAGGAACACAAATTAATCTACATGATATTCAGGTATTCTTTTACACATCAAATACTTATTGAGCATGTTCTAGATGCAGACAATGGGTCAGGTGCTGGGATCTAGGAGTAAAGAAACCAGACAAGGCAGTACGCTTGTGGAGCTCATATTCCATTTAGCAGGAATAGACAAATGACTTACAGTCAGAGATGGACGAGCCTATTAACAGATACACTGGAAAACTGAGGGAGAGCTATTCTAGATCAGAGCTTCTGAAAATTTAAAAGGACAGTGACCTTGGCGTTTGCTAAAATGCAGACTTTACTTCAGCAGGTCTGTGACAGGCCTCACTGCATTTCAAAACAAAACAAAAAACAAAACAAAACAAAACAAAACGCTTCTCCTGCTTCTGGTCTGAGCACCACACTCAGCACCACTGCTGTAGATGGTGAAGGGATGGAGGGAGAAGCTCTAAGCTAGATGGACAGGGAAGGCTTTTTGAGGAAATGTGAATTAAATCCTGAATTCAGCCAGTCTCATGAGGAATGGCAAGTACCAAGGCCTTGCGGCAGGACTGAGCTATGAGTGTGCCAAAGGAGGCCACCAGAGCTGGCACGGTGATGAGATGACAGTGACGAGAGAATGAGCACGTATTCAATCATCTCCATTATTTACAACCTTGTTTGTAGCCATGAGGAAGAGTTTGAATTTTAAGTACAATGGGAAGACATTTGCGGCTTTTATATAGGAGAGTGATATAAGCTTACTTATGACGGCTCTTGACTTTTGTGTAGAGGTCAAATTGCAGAAGGGCAAGAGTCCGCACAGGGAGAAACTACATGCAGTCATGGACTGAGTCCTGCTCATCTCAAGTAGGGATTCAAAATGTAAATCACCACCTTTGGCAATAGAAATAATTGGGCATACTGCCAAGATTATCATGGGTAAACAGAGTTTTTATATATTTCAAGCACTGGTCTATGCCTAATTATTCACAAGGATCATGTAGATATTTTTTTAGAACAATGCAGAAATCCACAGAATTAATAACATCATTTTATCAAAGAAACATTTTGCTTTTTATTAGATGCATAAAGTTTAAGAACCAAGTCACACTGAAAGCCTTATAAAAATGGAGATTCCATACTCTAGCCCTTACCACACTCATTTCTGATATCCAGAAGCAACGACTCTGAGGTCTTTTAACTTTTTCCCTTCTACTTAATTCCACATTTGTAAATATGCTTACATTGCTATTTCTTGGTTTATGAATTCTAAATATTATATTTTGACTTTCTAATATGTTAGACCAGAATGCTGCTTTAAATTTTTTACTATGGAAAGCTTCAAATGTATATACACAGAGTGAACAGAACAGTGTGATAACCTCTTGTACTCATCTCCACCTCTACATACTCACCACTCGATTATTGTTCGTTTTTTTCTCTTAAGGTAAAATTTACATACATTTAATGCACAAATCTTAACTTTATAATTTTGACAAATGGAACACCTTAGTAATCCTGGTATAATAACCAATAGTGAAAGGAAAATCTAAGTACCTTCCATAAGCAAACACTCTCATACCAACAGAGAGCTTCCATCTCCCAAGTTAAATTCTGTTAGTCCCTTCCCATCAATCCACACTCCACCATGAGCAGAAGTCCATGGCTGGCCAGGATTGTAGGACTCCAGCCTCGAAACCAAAGCTGGGTGTCTGCGCTCCTGGGTCACACTGCTGTTTCCCGCATGTCACATTAAGTTATAAAATGCAATGGATATCCAGCATTTTCAGCCAAACAGAATAATCACTTAATTCCTTGATAAATACAATTAAGTTAAAAAAGTTCAATAAACTTTGATAAAGTTGATATATAAGTGTTAGTAAGTCAACTCATAAGCAAAGCAGACTAGCATTACATAAGATTATTTTCCTAGGAAAGGTGAAAAGAGCAGATTTCATAAATGACACTATACTTTAAAATTGCTAAGGGTGGGGCAGGTAATTTAAAAACCTTTCAATGAATTTTTTTCGAGTTGGAACATTTGAACAAAACTGTAGATTCCCCCACTTCTAAAAGCTATACAGAACTATCTGAAATATATATGTGCCTAGTTTCTAACCATTTTCTCCTTGTCCTGTGTATATTCAAAATTCTACTACACTACTTATTTCCAGAGTTGCACCAAGTAATTCATGGAAAAAGGTGGGTATTAACCAATTGAGCAAAAAAAAAAAAATGTTTTCTTAAAGTAATAGACACTTAAACAGATCTTCATTTTGCTTTGCATAGTAGTACCAATGAAGTGATTATGCAAAAGACAGTATCTCATCTTTGATTCTGAAAAAGGTTCATTTTTGATCCAAATAACTTTCTTGAGTATTTTGTATTTGGAGACATAAACAACCAACACCATTTTCCTACAGTATGAATAAGAAATTGTTGAAAGTTTCTAAACACTCCTAAGTTTGCCAGAAACAACATTATCTTAAAACCAACGGTCTTCCAACTCTGTTTCCTCAGGTTCCTGAGGATAAATCTAAGATATTATTTGCCTCTTTCACTCTCATTTTCTCATAAATGCATTGGTACTTTTCCAAAGATTGTATGCATGACGTGTGCAAGTGTAACAGAATGCAGGAAGTGATGTGAGAATTCAATATGCATCTATCTCAGCAAGCATTAAAGCAATTTGTGGTAAGAGCAACAATGCCACTCTCTTCACCATTTTGTTTGTTTGGTCTGTGTGTGTGTGTGTGTGTGTGCTTGGGAGTTATTTTTTATAAAGACATTTTGTTAACATATAATGGGTTTATTATTATTTTTAAATGAATGCACTTAAATAGTCTCTCAGTTTTTAATTGCTAATATGGTAAATACCAAAGATATAACCCACATAAATAAAAACTTTTGGGCTCCTCAGTAATTATTAAAAATGTGAAGAGGATAATGATAAAAGGGTCAGTCGAACAAGAGGATATAACTATTATAAATATCTATGCACCCAATACAGAATTACCTACACATGTGAAACAAATACTAACAGAATTAAAGGGGGAAATAGAATGCAATGCATTCATTTTAAGAGACTTCAACACACTACTCACTTCAAAGGACAGATCAACCAGACAGAAAATAAGTAAATAGACAGAGGCACTGAACAACAGATTAGAACAGATGGACCTAATGGACATCTACAGAACACTCCATCCAAAAGCAACAGGATACACATTCTTCTCAAGTGCACATGGAACATTTTCAAGAATTGATCATATATTAGGCCACAAAAACAACCCCAGTAAATTCAAAAAGATTGAAATTGTACCAACCAGCTTCTCAGATCACAAAGGGATGAAACTAGAAATAAAACACACAAAGAAAATGAAAAAGCCCGCAAACACATGGAGGTGTAATAACATTATCCTAAGTAATCAATGGATCAATGACCAAATAAAAACAGAGATCAAGCAATATATGGAGACGAATGACAACAATAATTCAACACCACAAAATCTGTGGGACACAGTGAAGGCCATGCTAAGAGGGAAATATATTGCAATACAGGCCTACATCAGGAAAGAAGAACAATCCCATATGAGCAGTCTAAACTCACAATTAATGAAACTAGAAAAGGAAGAACAAATGAGACCCAAAGTCAGTAGAAAGAGGGACATAATAAAGATTAGAGCAGATATAAATAAAATTGAGAAGAATAAAACAATAGAAAGAATCAATGAAAGCAGGAGCTGGTTCTTTGAGAAAATAAACAAAATAGATAAACCCCTAGCCAGACTTATCAAGAAAAAAAGAGAGTCTACACACATAAACAGAATCAGAAATGAGAAAGGAAATATCATTACGGACACCACAGAAATACAAATAATTATGAAAAATTATATGGTAACAAACTGGATAACCTAGAAGAAATGGACAACTTTCTAGAAAAATACAACCTTCCAAGGCGGACCCAGGAAGAAAAAGAAAATCTGAATAGACCAATTACCAGCAAAGAAATTGAATTGGTAATCAAAAAACTACCAAAGAACAAAACCCCTGGGCCAGATAATTTCATGGCTGAATTTCATCAAACATTTAGTGAAGACCTAATACCCATCCTCCTTAAAGTTTTCCAAAAAGTAGAAGAGGAAGGAATACTCCCAAACTCATTCTACAAGGCCAACATCACTCTAATACCAAAACCTGGCAAAGACACCAGATAAAAAGAAAATTACAGACCAATATCCCTGATGAACATAGATGCAAAAATACTCAACAAAATATCAGCAAACCGAATTCAAAAATACTTCAAAAAGATCATCCACCATGATCAAGTGGGATTCATCCCAGGTATGCAAGGATGGTACAACATTCGAAAATCCATCAACATCATCTACCACATCAACAAAAAGAAGGACAAAAACCACATGATCATCTCCATAGATGCTGATAAAGCATTCGACAAAATTCAACATCCATTCATGACAAAAACTCTCAACAAAATGGGTATAGAGGGCAAGTACCTCAACATAATAAAGGCCATATGTGACAAACCCACAGCCAACATTATACTTAACAGCGAGAAGCTAAAAGCTTTTCCTTTAAAATCGGGAACAAGACAAGGATGCCCACTCTCCCCACTTTTATTCAACGTCCTAGCCACAGTAATCTAATCAGACAACACAAAGAAATAAAAGGCATCCAGATTGGCAAGGAAGAACTCAAACTGTCCCTGTTTGCAGATGACATGATACTGTACATAAAAAACCCTAAAGAATCCACTCCAAAACTACTAGAACTAATATCTGAATTCAGCAAAGTTGCAGGATACAAAATTAACACACAGAAATCTGTTGCATTCCTATACACTAATGATGAAATAGAAGCAAGAGACATCAGGAAAACAATTCCATTCACAATAACATCCAAACAAATAAAATACCTAGGAAAAACCTAACCAAGGAAGTAAAAGACCTATACCCTGAAAACTACAAGATACTCTTAAGAGAAATTAAAGAGAACACTAATAAATGGAAATTCATCACATGCTCTTGGCTAGGAAGAATTAATATTGTCAAAATGGCCATCTTGCCTGAAGCAATCTACAGATTCAATGCAATCTGTATCAAAATACCTATAGCATTCTTCAATGAACTACAGCAAATAGTTCTAAAATTCATTTGGAACCACAAAAGACTCCGAATAACCAAAGCAATTCTGATAAGGCAGAATAAAGCAGGGAGAATTACACTCTCTGACTTCAAGCTCTACTACAAAGCTACAGTAATCAAGACAATTTGGTACTCAAACAAGAACAGACCCATAGACCAGTGGAACAGAATAGACAGCCCAGATATAAACGCAAGCATATATGGTCAATTAATATATGATAAAGGAGCCTTGGATATACAATGGGGAAATGACAGCCTCTTCAACAGCTGGTGTTGGCAAAACTGGACAGCTACATGTAAGACAATGAAACTGGATTACTGTCTAACCCCATACACAAAAGTAAACTCAAAATGGATCAAAGACCTGAATGTAAGTCATGAAACCATAAAACTGTTAGAAAAAAATATAGGCAAAAATCTCTCAGACATAAACATGAGCAACTTCTTCATGAACATATCTCCCCGGGCAAGGGAAACAAAAGCAAAAATGAACAAGTGGGACTATATAAAACTAAAAAGCTTCTGTACAGCAAAGGATACCATCAGTAGAACAAAAAGACATCCTACAGTATGGAAGAATATATTCATAAATGACATATCCGATAAGGGGTTGACATCCAAATTATATAAAGAGCTCATGCAACTCAAAAAACAAAAGTAAATAATCCAATTTAAAAAATGGGCAGAGGAGCTGAACAGACACTTCTCCAAAGAAGAAGTTCAGATGGCCAACAGGCACATGAAAAGATGTTCCACATCACTAATCATCAGAGAAATGCAAATTAAAACCACAATGAGATATCACCTCACACCAGTTAGGATGGCCAACATCCAAAACACAAACAACAACAAATGTTGACGAGGATGTGGAGAAAGGGGAACTGTCCTACAGTGCTGGTGGGAATGTAAATTAGTACAACCATGTGGAAAGCAGTATGGAGGTTCCTCAAAAAACTCAAAATAGAAATACCATTTGACCCAGGAATTCCACTCCTAGGAATTTACCCTAAAAATGCAGCAGCCCAGTTTGAAAAAGACTTTTGCACCCCTATGTTTACTGCAGCACTATTTACAATAGCCAAGAAATAGAAGCAACCTAAGTGTCCATCAGTAGATGAATGGATAAAGAAGATGGAATAAGAAGAAAACAAATCCTACCATTTGCAACAACATGAATGGAGCTAGAGGGTAATATGCTCAGTGAAAGAAGCCAGGTGGAGAAAGACAAGTATCAAATGATTTCAATCATCTGTGGAGTATAAGAGCAAAGAAAAAACTGAAGGAACAAAACAGCAGCAGACTCACAGAACCTAAGAATGGACTAACAGTTACCAAAGGGAAAGGGACTGGGAGGATGGGTGGGAAGGGAGGGGCAAGGGGTGAAAGGGGTATTACGATTAGCACACATAATGTAGGGGGTGGGGCACGGGGAAGGCAGTATAACACAGAGAAGACAAGTAGTGATTCTATAACATCCTACTACACTGATGGACAATGACCGCAATGGGGTATGTGATGTGGACTTGATAATAGGGAGAGTCCAGTAACCATAATGTTGCTCATGTAATTGTATGTTAATAATAGCAAAAAAAACCCCAAAAAACAGAACAGTTAAACCTAAAAAAAAAATTACACGACTCAATGCATTATAAACAGTATGTGAAAACATAATAAATATTAGTGAATGTTAAGGAAAAAAAAGGCTTTATCATTTTCAGACAATCTACTCCCTATATGGTAGACTAGACCATGATTTAGTTCTTTTACTTGCCCTCCCAAGTTCCTAAACTCCCAATTATGTCACCCTTTTCAGTTATATCACAATTTTTTGTTAAATCAATATACACTGTTTACAGTTATCACTGTATTGCTTGACACCAAGCTGGGAATGGCCTGTTCTGCTACAGCATGTTTCTGTATAGCAAATCAAGTCATGGTTGATTAGTAAATAGGAGAATGACATCAATACAACGCAAAGTTGCATGATTTACACACTGGTTTCCCAAACATGTTAAAGTTTTGAGCACTAAATAAAAGTAGCTGAATGCAAAGTACATGAATAATTATCCTGGATGCAGTGGGACACAGGAAAATACAGTCCACATGATGGTTTGGCCTCGTGCTTTCTTGGAATTGCTCAGTGTGCTTGTCCCAAATCTGTTTTATTGTCTCCATAACTCAGCTGCCTCAGTCCTTCCTAAATATCCTCACCCATCAAGTGTCCTTCAGATTTCCTCCTTCCACCCACAAGGGGAAGTCCTAAAATTGATCATATTATTTACTTTTTAAAAGATTTAACATGTCTTTTAACTCTACCAGTATTTTCATTAGGATTATTGCTGCTTTCTCTTCATTATCTGGTTACAAAGTTACATGGATTTGGAATGATCTGACCTATCCTTTGTTTTCCCATAAGCTCTGGCATTTTTTTTTTCCTTTTATATATTAAGGAAAAAGCATCTTGAGGGACCAGGACCATCTTAGTCTGCCAGTGAAATCAGATGAAATACAATGTAATAGAAACAAAAATTTGGTTTTTTCATAAAACGAAGTGTAGAGATGCCAGTAAACTTAATGCCAATACATAGGCTGCCAAACCAGTCTTTTACATGCCTTCTAAAGTTCCATTTCAGAGAAAGGGATGAGGGATTTAGGGGAGAAAATCTTTGAATAACATTCAATTCGTTGCTTCAGTGACTTCTGACAGTTTGGCAAATTGGGGGTTATCACATTTAAAAAGAAATGCCAAAGCTTGACAAATGGATTCTAAGAAAGATAGTATAAATTCCAGATGCTTGTGCAAGTTTCTGTAGTTCCCAGCATTCTACCTCAAGTTATTAGATTTAAAACTTAAGCCATTTCCTTTAGATGGAATAATTTTAGCAAAAAGCATTATCCGTAATACTAAAACCAAATGCCCCAAATTCAAGTCTTAAGCCATTTCGTTATTCTTGGTTATTTGGTGCGTGTGTCAGAGGGATGTATGTAGAGACCAATTAACTTTGTTTTTAAAACATGTTGAAAAATTTCCAATTTGATCCTATCTTGGTTTTCTCAGTATATAAATGTTCAAGAATATCCTTCTTTGGAATTGGATATCAAGATAGTTCACTTAAAAACAGTTCTCCACCCATCATCTTCCCATTGTTACGGTCTAACAATGTGTTGTCGCCTTACATATTTTTGGAATGCTACTTACTGTTGATTAGAGATCCGTTCTCAGTCAGGGCTGCAAACAAGTACATTTCCCTTTGAGAGTTTCCAGATCTCAGCTTAGTACAAGTGGGAATCTTGGGCCCTTGACTGCCCTCTTTGTCCAACATTGCTTTTTCAACTATTCTACTACAGAAGCTATTTGCCTTGAAAATATTAATGTTTTATGCCTAAATATTCAAATGCTATGCATCAGGCAAGACTTAAAGTAAGAAATATTAATTTGGAAAAAACTAAAACAAGAAACCTGGACTCAGTATTATTTTAAAATTCAAATTTGACTCTAATTTAAAAGGAAATAAAAAAGAACCAGTAATGTCGTAAATCTCCTGATTCCACAGAAATACTCAAATTTACAGATATGCAATACTTCTTCATGTTAAATTTTGCTTAAACAAACTTTAAAATATCAAGGAAAACCAACAGCATTCTTCAATGAACTACAAATAGTTTTAAAATTCATATGGAACCAAAAAAGACCCCAAATAGCCAAAGTAATCCTGAGAAGGAAGAATAAAACAGGGGGAATTACACTCCCAGACTTCAAGCTCGACTACAAAGCTTCAGTAATCAAGACAATTTGGTATTGGCACAAGCACAGACCCACAGACCAGTGGAACAGAATAGAAAATCCAGACATTAACCCAAACATATATGGTCAATTAATATATGATAAAGGAGCCTTGGATATACAATGGGCAGATGACAGCCTCTTAAGCAGCTGGTGCTGGCAAAACTGGACAGCTACATGTAAGAGAATGAAACTGGACTACTGTCTAACCCCATACACAAAAGTAAACTCAAAATGAATCAAAGACTTGAATGTAAGTCATGAAACCATAAAACTCTTAGAAAAAAACATAGGCAAAAATCTCTTAGACATAAACATGAGTGACTTCTTCAAGAACATATCTCCCCGGGCAAGGGAAACAAAAGTAAAAATGAACAAGTGGGACTATATCAAGCTGAAAAGCTTCTGTACAGCAAAGGACACCATCAGTAGAACAAAAAGACATCCTACAGTATGGAAGAATATATTCATAAATGATGTATCCAATGACATCCAAAATATATAAAGAACTCACGCACCTCAACAAACAAAAAGCAAATAATCCAATTAAGAAATGGGCAGAGGACATGAATAGACACTTCTCCAAAGAAGAAATTCAGATGGCCAACAGGCACATGAAAAGATGCTCCACATCACTAATCATCAAAGAAATGCAAATTAAAACCACAATGAGATATGACCTCACACCAGTGAGGATGGCCAACATCCAAAACAGAAACAACAACAAATGTTGGCGAGGAAGGGAACCCTCCTACACTGCTGGTGGGAATGCAAATTAGTTCAACCATTGTGGAAAGCAGTATGGAGGTTCCTCAAAAAACTCAAAATAGAAATACCATTTGACCCAGGAATCCCACTCCTAGGAATTTACCCTAAGAATGCAGTAGCCCAGTTTCAAAAAGACAGATGTACCCCTATGTTTATCGCAGCACTATTTGCAATGGTCAGGAGGTGGAGGCAGCCTAGGTGTCCATCAGTGGATGAATGGATAAAGAAGATGTGGTACATATACACAAAGGAATATTATTCAGCCATAAGAAAACAAATCCTACCATTTGCAATAACATGGATGGAGCTAGAGGGTATTATGCTCAGTGAAATAAGCCAAGCGGAAAAAGACAAGTATCAAATGATTTCACTCATATGTGGAGCATAAGAGCAAAGAAAAAAACTGAAAGAACAAAACAGCAGCAGACTCACAGAACCCAAGAATGGACTAAGAGTTACCAAAGGGAAAGGGACTGGGTAGGATGGGTGGGAAGGGAGGGATAAGGGGGAAAAAGGGGGATTACGATTAGCAGATGTAATGTTAGGGGGGCACGGGGAGGGCTGTACAACTCAGAGAAGACAAGTAGTGATTCTATAGCATCTCACTACGCTGATGGACAGTGACTGTAAGGGGTAAGTGGAGGGGACCTGATGAAGTGGGGAGTTTAGTAACCATAATATTGCATATGTAAGTGTAGATTAATGATACCAAAAAAAAAATAATTATTACAAGGAACAATTTGGAAAAATGAAAAAAAAAATCGAGGAAAAGCAGAACTAGAAAGAAAAGACAAAAATGTAAGCCTTCAATCATTATTTACAAATAGGTATGACCTCAATCAAAATCAGATTAGAAACCTCAAAGAAATGCCAGGAATTGGTCTCTTTTAGGAAGTCTTTTAAAGATAATCTACTATTTGGAATAACTTCCACACATCAACTTTGAGATTTTTTTTTTAATGAGTTAATTATTTGTGTCTAGCTATGTGAAAAATTGCAGAGTAATTTACTAGGAGGAAACTGAATATCATTTGGTATCTTCCCATATGGCATGGCATAACAAATGGAAAAGTAGGAAAGGGGAGGGAAGAAGACACAGAAAGTAGAGAGTGAATTATAATGGGTAAAAAGTTTTTTAAAAAGTAGGGGTAAAGAAAGCAGTATGGAGGTTCCTCAAAAAACTCAAAATAGAAATACCATATGACCCAGGAATCCCACTCCTAGGAATTTACCCCAAGAATGCAGGATCCCGGTTTCAAAAAGACAGATGCACCCCTATGTTTATTGCAGCACTATTTACAATAGCCAAGAAATGGAAGCAACCTAAGAGCCCATCAGTAGATGAATGGATTAAGAAGATGTGGTACATATACACAATGGAATATTACGCAGCCATAAGAAAAAAAAAATCCTACCATTTGCAACAACATGGATGGAGCTGGAGGGTATTAGGCTCAGTGAAATAAGCCAGTCAGAGAAAGACAAGTATCAAATGATCTCACTCATATGTGGAGTATAAGAACAAAGAAAAAAAAAAATGAAGGAACAAAACAGCAGCAGACTCACAGAACCCACGAATGGACTAACAGTTACCAAAGGGAAAGGGACTGGGGAGATGGGTGGGAAGGGAGGGATAAGAGGGTAAAAGGGGCATTACGATTGGCAGACATAGGGCGGGGGGCACGGGGGTGACTGTACAGCTCAGAGAAGACAAGTAGTGATTCTCATCTCACTACACTGATGGACAGTGACTGTAATAGGGTTGGTGGGGGGGACCTGATGAAGGGGGTAGTTTAATCATCACAATATTGCTCATGTAATTGTAGGTTAATGATACTAAAATAAAATAAATTGTAAAAAAAAAAAAGTAGGGGTAAAATATAGGTAGGTCATGGGGAAAGGCAGTACAGCATGGAGAAGACAAGTAATGACTCTATCTCACTACACTGACGGACAGTGACTGCAATGGGGGGGTGAGGACTTGATAATATGCGTGACTGTTGAAATCACAATGTTGCTCATGTGAAACCTTCATAAAATTGTATATTAATGATACTTCAATTAAAAAAAAAGGAGTGAAAAATTTGAAAATATAGGAACAGAGAATCAAACTATATACACTTACCTAACAATTTTCTATCTTAAAAAATAAAACTGGAATGTTACTTCACTTAAAATGCACAGCATGCAAAATGTTCTGTAATGGTAAAAAATATCCACCAATATAAGTTTTCACAATCTTCCAAAAAATGAACTTTCTGGAACAAAAAATTACCATTACACCCCCTTCAATTAAATTTTTTGTTTGTTTCTAGCATTACTATCTGCTGTAATTCATACACTTCAATCTAAGTTTTTAGACATGAACTCACACAGGTAGTTGGGTCCTTATTCATTCACTCATTTATCCTGCAAAGAGCACCAAGCTACCACTCCTCATGGACAATGCTCACTGCCACCTGAACAACTTAAAGTATATATTGTTTTTATTTATTTATTATTAAGGTATCATTGATATACAATCTTATGAAGGTTTCACATGAGCAACACTGCATATTGTTTTGATGGAGACACAAGTGTAGTTCTGCACAAAATTTTCAATTACTAAATTGTATGTTTTTTCACCTTGATACCTTATGATCATTAGAAAGCTGCTTACTTATATGTATAGCTATATATCATGCCAAACGTCCATTTGTAACTGCAAGAAACTCATGTTATAAACACACTCTGACTATATTATACAAAATCATGGCCACACGTTTCTGCATATTTCCTTCTCTCTCTTCAAGGCAAAAATTTCCCACAGCTCAGATTTACATAAGTAGTGCCTTTTTAAAAATAAATAAAAGTGCTGTCCTGTCTGTAAAATTATATTGTAGTCCATTTTACAGAATGTTAAAATGCTAATGAATGCATTATCTCCTAATAAATACACATTATGGTATTGAAGCCAGTTAAAGAACAAAACCAGAAAAAGTCACCCACTGGCCTATGGAAACACCTAGGGCTATTTTAGATCTACCATCAGAAAAGTTAAACTAAATAAGGAAAAAATGCCAAAGAGAAGTAAGAAATTTCACAAAATGGCAACTACTATGACCTAAAAGAGAATACTGATATGTCTTACTTTATAATTCAGTAACTAAGCCATTTCTGGAATGAACAATTATAGATAACAAATGTTCCTCTTAGTGCTCAGAGAAAAATTACAAAGTATGTAGAAATAACTTCCACATTCGAGAAGGAAAGATGGACTTCAAAATGGAGTTTAAAAGCCACACACCAAGAATTAGCTATAATGTTCAAGAATGGCAGGTTTTGATGGAGTGAAATCTTTAGTAGCAGCAAAATTAAAAATCGTAATCCTATAAATGCTGCTTACTTTTACCAATGTGAAGAAAGGAAACATGACTACAAGGTACAATTCACCCTGACTAAAATGAGAAATTACAAACAATTTAAATAACTAAAGTATTTTCTGCTGAAATAAAAAAACATGATTTCCAAATTGATTCAACTATGTCTCTTAGAAGAAGTAGTTTTACTTCTGTGGACTGTTGAATTGCCTTTACATAAAGTATTTCCTCCATGTAAAAAAAAATCTTCTAATGGCACTGACTTCTTCAGTGTGGGAGAGCAGACTGGAAAACTTATTTCCAAGGCTCCCTCCAAGGTGATTCATTCAATCAAATGTATAATATCGCAAAATCTACATGTCGAACTTCAGGATATCGTTTTTTCAGTTCCCCCTCAAGTCTACCTACTTTGGCTCCTGAATAGCATAGCAATAATATTTTCTCCATGTTTAAGCATAAAGGTCTCCAGTTCTCCAGGAGTTTTCACTTCTTGAATTTCTTGTAGCATCTGGTCAAAATCTTGTTTTGCCAAATATGATCTTGTAAACAACTTGTCCATCAAAATCTACTTCTGCCTCAAATCTTACTTTCCTTAATCTAAGATCTGTGGCTCTAACATCATGATTGCCCTTGCTGATGGATGACTCTCCAGGAGCACTTGCTCTTGCTGGCTGGATAGCCCTCAAGTGCTCTGTGTTAGTGTAATGAGGAATGCTGAGACAACGCCTAATATGGTGTCCACACCCAAAGAAGCAAGGCTGTCATACAGTGGATTACCTGCCACAGAAGTAAGGCCCATACTTGTGGCTGCTATTACCTATCACTCCCCAAACTGCCGCACTATCCTCCAATAATATAACGTTTGTACTAGGATCACAACTTTGCATTACATACTTGCAAAATGACATTCCCTTGGCCCAAGCCCTCCTACAAAGTTCATTTACAGCAACAAGAAGTGTTGCTCCTTCAGATACCAATGATACCGCTAAAATACAGTATGCCCATAGAAGAGACTCCACTGGTTGAGGACTAAGCAATCTCATGATTCCATGATACCAAGATAATCCTGCACCCATCATGAAAATACCAACACCACTAATTATTGAAGCAATATAGCACATACTTGAAAATCCACACGAGAGGAAGGATCTGGTGTTTGAACAGATTTACTGATGCCCAGTGCTAGTCAACCCTGATTACAAGTATCAGATAAAGAGTGTATAGCTTCAGAGAACATACTTGTTGAACCAGTGTAAATCCAGGCAAGAAATTTAAGCAGTTTAATCCATTAATGCAAATGGCAACCATCACCATTTTTCCTGGCCACTTAAAAAAAAAACTGATGTTCTGGAGCATGGCTTAGTGTTTCCCAGGAAGTCTCCATATTCTCTTAATATTTTTTGTTTTCTACATAGCCTTTATCTATGTTCTATTTCTGCTTCTTAACACAGTTTTTTCTCTCTGGCAAGAGCTTCAGGATTTCCCCAAACTTCCAAAGATTTGCCTCCACATCTGACCTCAAGTATACAGTAAAAGACTTGGTATCTTCATAAGGACTTCATTGTCTGATTTTTTGAAATTGTTCTAGATCACTGGATTTAAGGCAGATCTCATTTATGGCTCTGACTCCAGTGATGAAATTATTGTGAGTGTACTTTGGTCCAAATTCCCTTTTCTTGAGGACTGCTTTGACTCTTACTTAGAGATATTGTTGCTTAATAAGTGGAGCTTTGAGGTCTGCACCTATATTTTCTGCTGTCTCATCAAATGATGGCATTTTTTCCACTCTTAGAGTTTGTGAACCCTATCCTTCTTTCTGAACATTTGTGGAGTACAACTTTACTTCACTCAGTGTACAAATAAATGAGTGACGACAGGGAACCATGTTTGAAAAGCTTCCAAATGTCACTGAATTCTGCCATCCCTGGCACTGCAGTGCAGACGGAGCCTGCATGGGAAGGACCAGCTACTTTGTGGGCCACAGTGACCACCACTGGGACACCATCTCTTGCCTCCGTGCCGTTGCCAGAACCAACTGACTCCATAGACAGAATACCTGCTAATACTGATGCTGGCACGGCCACAGGTGGCCTCCAAGCCCTGGTATTTTCAAAACTACTTTTTATAGAGCATCATTTACATATAAAAAAGCACACACAAATGTATAAAACTTAGTGATTTCCATGAGCTGAGTGTACTAATACCTAGATTAAAAAAATGGAGCAATACCAGTGCCTCAGAAACTGTCTCATGCTCCCCTTACAGTTACTCCTCCTCCCCTCAGATAACCTGAATCCTGATACCTTTTATTATGTTATACTTTTAAATATGTTTAATAACACATTAAAGTAAAATATTCAATATTATAAAAATGAATTAAAGTTGAACACCCTCATAACCTCCTATATCAAGAAATGTAGTTTTGCTACCCCCTCCACATGCCCCATCCTCATCAAACACCCTTCTCTCCAAAAGCAGTAACTATCTCAACTTTCATCCTTGAATTTTTATATGGACTTATCACAAGTGAGCACTAGATACCATAGTTTAATTTTGTCCCGACTCCCATTTTCTTTTATTTGCTATGTTAAATCAAAGTTATAAATTCCTAGTCCTGGTATTTTTAAGGCTCAACTACATAGAAAATAAGTTTTTTTCAGGAACATGTTAATATCAGAAATTCCTGTAATAAACTATGGTTATATTTCCTTTTGTGAATAACTTGCTTTTCTTGGAGTTAATAATTCACATTTTGTTTCATTTTTCTATGCCACCATCATTAATTTTCCAGAATCCTTCTGAGCAATATTTTCAACAGGATCACCCATATCAAGAAATCTGAGTTGCAATTTTTCCCTGGAGACATCTCCCCTGTAACTCTCAACATTCCTGATCCACTCTGGACAACTTGATTTGGGTTGGCTGCTCACTAGGCTTCTGCACAGCTGTTATCCTGACTTCGCCTCACTGAACTTCCATTCTTTAGATTTGGTATCTTCCTTTTCCACTTGGTTTAATCACTTGTTTTGGTGAGACAATCTTCTAATAGCTTCCTTGATAAAATATATACTAGAAATAAAATTTCTATGATGTCGAAAGTCCAAAAATATCTTTCTCCCATTCCACTGGACTGATAGCTTGATTGGGTTTATAATTATAAATTAAAAATAATTTTCAGAATTTTAAAAGACCAAAAAGAAGGATAAAAGCCATATGATCATCTCAATAGATGCTGAAAAAGCAATTGACAAAATTCAACATTCATTCATGATAAAAACTCTCAACAAAGTGGCTTATAGAGGGTATGCACCACAACAAAATAAAGGCCATAGATGACAAACCCACAGCTAACATCCTACTCATGGAGAAAAGCTGAAAGCTTTTCCTCTAAGATCAGGAACAAGACAAGCATGCCCAATCTCACTTTTATTCAGTGTAGTACTGTAAGTCCTAGCCATAGCAATCAGACAAGAAAAAGAAATAAAAGGTACCCAAATTGGTAAGGAAGAAGTAGATCTATCTCTATTCGCAGATGACATGATACTATATACAGAAAATTGTAAAGACATCATCAAAAAACTATTAGAACTAATAACTGGATTCAGCAAAGTTGCAGGATACAAAATAAATATATAGAAATCTGTTGCTTTCTTGTAGACTAACAGCAAACTAGCAGAAAGAGAAGTCAAGAAAACAATTCTATTTACAATTGCATCCAACAGAATAAAACACATAGGAATAAACCTAACCAAGGAAGCGAAAGACCTATACTCTGAAAAGTATAAGACACTGATGAAAGAAACTAAAGAAGACACACATAAATGGAAATCTATCCCATGCTCATGGAGAAGAATTAATACTGTTGAAATGGCCATCTTGCCCAAAGCAATTTACATATTCAATGCAATCCCTATCAAAAGACCAATGGTATTTTTCCATGAAGAACAAATAATCCTAAAATCTATATGGAACTATTAAAGACCCTGAATAGCCAAAGCAATCTTGAGAAAGAACAACAAAGCTGGGGATATCACACTTCCTGACTTCAAGCTATACTGCAAAGCTACAGTGACTAAAACAGTATGATACTGGCATAAGAATAGACCTAGAGATCAATGGAACAGAAAGCTCAGAAATAAGCCTACACATATATGGTCTATTAATATATGACAAAGGAGCTATGAAGATACAATGGGGAAGAGACAATTTCTTCAATAAATGGTGTTTGGACAACTGGACAGATACATGTAAGAGAATGAGACTAGATCAATCTTACACCAGACTCAGAAGTAAACTCTAAATGGATTACAGATCTAAATGTAAGATAGGAAATCACGAAACTCTACGATAAAACATAGGCAAGACTCTCATGAACATCAGCAGGAGAAATTTCTTTCTGGATACATCTCCATGGTCAAGGGAAACAAAAGCAAAAATAAACAAATGGGACCACATCAAACTAAAGGACATCCTCAGCAAAGCAAAAAGGCAACCTACCATATAGGAGAATATATTTGCAAATGATATTTCTGACAAGTAACTAATATAGAACTCAACAAAATAAAGAACTCATACAACTCAACATCAAAAAACCAAATAATCCAATTAAAAAATGGGCAGAGGAGCTGAATAGACATTTTTCCAAAGAAGACATACAGATGGCCAACAGACACATGGGAAGATGCTTAACATCACGAATCATTAGGGAGATGCAAATCAAAACCACAATAAGGTATCACCTTACACCTGTCAGAATGAACACTATCCAAAAGACAAGAAGTAAGTGTTGGTAGGATATAGAGAAAAGCAAACCCTCCTACACTGTTGGTAGAAATGTAAGTTGGTCTAGCCATTGTGGAAAACAGTATGGAGATTCCTCAAAAAACTAAAAATAGAAATACCATATGACCCAGCAATTTCACTTCTGGAAATTTACTCAAAGAAAAAAATCACTAATTCAAAAACATATATGCACATCTATGTTGATTGCAGCATTATTTACAATAGCAAAGATATGGAAGCAACCAAGTGGTCATCGATAGATGAATGGATAAAAACACATACACAATGGAATATTACTCAGCCATAAAAAGGAAACCTTGCCATTTGTGACAACATGGATGGACCTAGAGGGATCATGCTAAGAGAAATTAAGCCAGGCAGAGAAAGGCAAATGCCATATTTTACTTGTATGTGGAATTCAAACAAACAAAAAATAAATAGACCTATAAATATAGATAAGAGACTGTTGGTTACCATAGGGAATGGTGTGAGAGAATCGGTAAAATAGGTGAAAGAGATGAAGTACAAACAGCAAATTGTAAAATAAGTTAGACATAGGAATGGAAGTACAACATAGAGAATTTAACCAATAATACTGTAGTATCTTGGTATGATAATGGGGAAAATATACCTATTGTGGCAAGCATCTAGTAATGAATATAATTATGGTATCATTCATTATGTTGTACATTTGAAACCAATATAACATTGTGTATCAACTTTATTGCAATTAAAAAGACAGATACTATTCTACTACCCTGCTTCCAGAGTTGGTCCTTGAAAAATCTGATGTCATTCTGACCTCTGAATATAAATTGCTGTTGTTCTCTCATGAAGTTTTAAGACACTTTTTAATCCTAGCGATCTAAAATTTCACAAAGGATGTACCTTGGTGTAGGTCTTCAGTGGTTCATTGTGCAGGGCCCTTGGTAGGCCCTTTCAATGTAGAAATTAATGTTCTTTGATATCAGAAAATTTTCACATATTATGATTTTGCTGTTGGGCCTCTTAAACTAAATCTCTAATTTTTTTTTTACATTTTTCTTCCATTTTTCATCTTTTTCCCTTTGTTCCATTCCACCTATTAGATTAACATGACATATTCTTCCAAGCCTTCTATTATATCATTTATTAAACTTACTGCTGCCATATATTTAATTTCTAAGTGTTCTCTTATTCTCTGACTGTTCCTTTACATAAATAGCACCTTGCTTTTAGGATAACCACTTTTTTCTTACATCTAAGGAGATAAAACTATTTATGTTTATTTAAGTTTACTTTTGGCAGCTTTATTTTCTGTTCCTTCTGAGTTTCTTGGTCATGTGTCTATATATGTCTGTCTCTCATATTGGAGACTTTAATCAAAAGTCTGAGGACCCTTAATTGTGAATTCATTTGTAAGACCAAGGCATTAAAAATATGAATGGCAATTCCAGTGCTGGACAAAATGGAATATGCCCACTACAGCCTCTCGGTTCCACTGGTTACAACTAAAAATTGAACAGAATACAAGAAGTAACTACCTGAGGACTTTAAAAAGAAAAATAGCAGGTGGATGGGGAGAAAAGTAAAAAACTTGAAGAGAAACCAGCACAGAGGTGTTCTCTGGTTTTTTTTTACCTCTTTATCTTCTGCTTTTGAATCAAGGGTGGTTCAAGTTGCATAACTGCTCAGGGGGAGTAGTAGAAGCAAAATGGAAGCAAAAAGCCCCACTTTCTGGTCAGAGGATGAGGAAAAGGGACCCATGTGAGGTGGAGAGTATAAGGGTAAACAGTTTGTTTTCTTATTTATATTTTGTCTCTCCTGGCCTTGCTTAAAGGTGAGCAGGAGTTCTAGAACTGCATCTGAGGGATGGTAGTCCAGCACCTCAAACCCTGAGAGAAAACCTGTCTCTGCCTAGGAAAAATGAGAAAAGGGGCCCCTGTGGTCTTGAGCACGTAGGGGTAATCCAGTTATTTTTTTCTCTTTTCTCTCATTGCTTTAACCCAAGGGTGAAGTCTGCCGTGTGGAACTATGTAACAGTGAGAAGGGCTAAAACTCTTGAAAGTTCTTTTCTAGGAAAAAACCTGTCTTTCGAGCAAGAGGAATTGGAAAAGGGGCTGCTGCGAACCAGAGATTGGGAATAAAAGCTCAGCAAGGAGCAGGCTAAAGAAGGGATCTCTTAATTCTGTGCAGGAACTAACACAACTCCCAGATTCACCCCTGAGCTGCACATTCATGGAATAGACTCAAAGAAGTACAGCAACAACTCTGAGAACTAAACTACAATATAAACCACCATTTAAGGTGCAAACTACTGAACAGGACATGTAAGGGCAACTCAAACAGGATAGCAAGGCTTGAAAAGGGAAGAGACACTGAAACCATCAATCACAGTGGGAGAGAGAAAACTTGTAGTCTTAATCTAACTGGGCTGATTATCTAACTGATTACCAAAACAAAAATCAGTATCCTCCAGAAGATTTTAGAGGACCCAGGGCATAAAAGTATAGTATTCAAAACACACTGATGATATACTCCAAAATTACATGACATACAAAGAACCAAAAAGAGTAAACAATTCTCAAGGGAAAAAAAAAACAGATGCCAATCCCAAAATGACAGATGTTGGAATTATCAGGGTAAGAACTTAAGACAGTTATAGCTATGTTCTATAAGGTGAAGGTAACAAAAATGACTGGGAAGACCAAAGTTCTCAGAGAAAGAGCAATTATATAAAAGGAAATAGAAATTATACAACAATATAATATCTGAAATTAAACATCCACTAGATGAAGTCAATTGTAGAATAGAGAGGCAAAAGGAAGACTCAGTGAACTTAAAAGATTAATAGAAATTATCCAATCTGAAGAATAGAGAAAAGAAACAGATTTTTAAAAATGAAGAGACTTAGGAACTTGCAGGACAGTATCAAAAGGTCTAACACTTATGTCACTGGAGTCCCAGAAGGGGACAGAAGGAATTGAGGCAGAAAAAAAATGTGAAGAAATATGGTAAAAGCTCCTCAAATTTAGCTAAATACAACCATTTGTAGATTTAAAAAGCTCAATGAGCAGGAAAGAGCTGATAAATTCAAAGAACACCATACCATTTTTTTTCAGTCTTTAGTGTTTTGCACATCATAAACTGCAAAACACTAAAGACTGAGAAAAAAAATTCTTGAAAGCACCCAGAGAAAAATGGCACATTATCTTAAGGGAACAATAATTCATATGACTACTGATTTCTCATTAGAGACCTGCAACAACATCCTTAAAGTGCTGAAACAAAAAGAACTGCCAACTGAGGGTTCTATATCCATCAAGAATACCTTCCAGAGATCAAGGATAATTAAAGATATTTCAGAAGCAGAAAAACTAAAAAACTTATTACCAGCAAACATACTAAATGAAACACTAAACAAAGTTCATTACACTAAAGGAAAATGATACCAGAGGGAAATATGGAACCTCAGAAATGAAGGAAGACCACAGAAATGGTACATATCTGTGTAAATATACTATTTTTCTCCTCTTGAATTTTTCAGAATATGTAAGACTGTTGAAAGCAAATTTATAACATTGTTGAGTGGAATTTTCACTGAGGATAAAGGGAGCTTTATAACTGTAAGATTTCCACATTCTTCTTGACGTTGTTAAATACCAAATCTAAATAGAATATGAAAGGTTATGTATGTACATTGCAATCTCTAGAACCAGTAAAAAAATAATTCAAACAGATATAAACGAAATATCCATAGATAAATTAAAATGAAATAGAAAAAATTCAAATATCAAAAACAAGGTATAAAATGGGGAATTGATCAGCAAAAAGGGAGAGGGTACAAATAGAAAGCAAAAAATGAAAAGGCAGACCTAAATCTAAATATATCAATAATTATATAGAAAGTAAGTGGTCTGTTCAAGCTCAACTACAAAGATACAGTAATCAAGACAATTTGGTACTGGCACAAGAACAGACCCACAGACCAGTGGAACGGAATAGAAAATCCAGACATTAACCCAAACATATACAGTCAATTAATATTTGATAAAGGAGCCTTGGCTATACAATGGGAAAATGACAAACTCTTCAGCATCTGGTGTTGGCAAAACTGGACAGCTACATGTAAGAGAATGAAACTGGACTACTGTCTAACCCGCATACATAAAAGTAAACTCAAAATGGATCAAAGACCTGAATGTAAGTTATAAAACCATAAAACTCTTGGAAAAAAACATAGGCAAAAATCTCTTGGACATAAACATGAGCAACTTCTTCATGAACATATGTCCCCAGGCAAGGGAAACAAAAGCAAAAATGAACAAGTGGGACTATATCAGCTGAAAAGCTTCTGTACAACAAAGAACACCATCAGTAGAACAAAAAGACATCCTACAGTATGGAAGAATATATTCATAAATGACGTATCCGATAAGGGGTTGACATCCAAAATATATAAAGAACTCACGTACCTCAACAAACAAAAAGCAAATAATCCAATTAAAAAATGGGCAGAGGATATGAATAGACACTTCTCTAAAGAAGAAATTCAGATGGACAACAGGCACATGAAAAGATGCTCCACATCGCTAAACATCAGAGAAATGCAGATTAAAACCACAATGAGATATCACCTCACACCAGTAAGGATGGCCAACATCCAAAAGACAAACAACAAATGTTGGCAAGGATGTGGAGAAAGGGGAACCCTCCTACACTGCTGGTGGGAATGCAAATTAGTTCAACCATTGTGGAAAGCAGTATGGAGGTTCCTCAGAAAACTCAAAATAGAAATACCATTTGACCCAGGAATTCCACTCCTAGGAATTTACCCTAAGAATGCAGCAGCCTAGTTTCAAAAAGACATATGCACCCCTATGTTTATCGCAGCACTATTTACAATAGCCAAGAAGTGGAAGCAACCTAAGTGTCCATCATTAGATGAATGGATAAAGAAGATGTGGTACATAAACACAATGGAATATTATTCTATACACAATGGAATATTATTCAGCCATAAGAAGAAAACAAATCCTACCATTTGCAACAACATAAATGGGGTTAGAGGGTATTATGCTCAGTGAAATAAGTCAGGTGGAAAAAGACAAGTATCAAATGATTTCACTCATATGTGGAGTATAAGAGCAAAGAAAAAAACTGAAAGAACAAAACAGCAGCAGACTCAAAGAACCCAAGAATGGACTAAGAGTTACCACAGGGAAAGGGACTGGGGAGGATGGGTGGAAAGGGAGGGACAAGGGGGAAAAAGGGGCATTACGATTAGCAGACATAATGTAGGGGGGGCATGGGGAGGGATGTACAACTCAGAGAAGATAAGTAGTGATTGTATAGCATCTTACTATGCTGATGGACAGTGAGTGTAATGGCGTAGGTGGGGGAAGACTTCATGAAGTGGGGAGTTTAGTAACCATAGTGTTGCACATGTAATTGGAGATTAATGACACCAACAACAATAAAAAAAGTAAGTGATCTGAACACTTCTATTAAAAGATCATTATATTTTGCATGCTTGAAACTAATAATATTTTATTTCAATTATAATCCCAATTTAAAAAATCATCCCCCCCAAATCAGATACTACAAAGTGAACTTAAAAACAAAGAAAAAAAGACTAAGTTTTTACCACCTACAAGAAAGCCACTTTAAATATAACATAGGTTAAAACTAAAAAGATGAAAGAAGACATACCATACAAACACTAATTAAAAGATAGCTAGAAAGTGGTTAAAATGGTAAATTTTGTGTTTGTTACCTATATCTTACCATGAGGGAAGAAAAAAACCTAGAGTAGTCCTCAGAACAAGGGAACTTACCAGGAATAAAAAGAGACATTATGTAATAATAAAAGGGTAAATTAACCAAGGAGACAAAAAAATCCTAAATGTGTATGCATTTAGGAAGGGAACTCCAAAATAAATGAAGCAAGCAGTGGTATAACTGAAAGGAGAAATAAATAAAGGTAATTATACTTAGAAACTTCAACAAATCTCTCTCCGTAGATAGAAAAAATCATCAGAAAATCAGAAAGGATACAGAAAACCTGAATAGAACAATCAACCAACCTGAGCCAACATTTATAGAATACTCCACCCAGCAACAGTGGAATACACATTCTTTTCATGGAACATTCACCAAGATAGACTACCCTGTAAACAAAACATAAATATCATAAACAAATCTTAACAAATATAATTGAAATCATACAAACTACATTATCTGACCATATGAGTACTAAACTAGAAATAAGTAACAGAAAGAGATGTAAAAAATGCCCCAACTATTTGGAAATTAAACAACACACTTCTAAAAGAATCCAGAGATTGAAGATGAGGTCTTGAGGAAATTAGAAAATATTTGAACTGAATAAAAATATAATATGTTAAAAGTGGTGGTATGCAGCTGAAGTAGTGCCTACAGGGCAATTTATAGGATTAAAAGATGGAAGGGAAAATTAAGAGCAGAAATCAATGAAATTGAAAACAAAATAAAGAGAAAGTAAATGAAATCATAAGCTAATTCTTTGAAACAATCAGTAAAATCGATAAACCTCTACATATACTTTCACAAAGAGGAAAAAAAGAGAAGACACAAAGTATCAATATCAAAAGAAAGAAGAGATATTACAGACAGGTACAGACATTAAAAGGACAATAAGGGAATACAACAAATAACTCTTATGTGCAAAAATTTGACAACTTAGATGAAATGGACCAGCACGTGGGAATTCACAAATACCAAAACTCACTCAGGAAGAAAAAATTTAAATAGTCCTTTTGATAGTTTAAAATCTTCCAAGAAAACAAAAACTCCAGGTTTACATGGTTTCACTGGCAAATTCTATGAAATATATAAGGAAGAACCAACATTAATTCTACACAATCTCTTCCAGAAAACAAAAGAGTATGGAACACTTTTCAACTCAATTTAAGTTGTGAGGTCAGCATTATCCTGGCATTAAAACCAGAGAAAAGCATTATAAGAAAAACAAAAACAAAACACTGGAAACAAAAAATACTCCTGAAAACAGACACAAAAATCATCAATGAAATATAAACCAAATCTAGCAAAATACATAAAGGGTAATACATCATGACCAAATGGGATTAATTCTGAGAATACAAGGCTGGTTCAACATTCAAAAATCTATCAGTGTGATAATTTATCATATTAACAGACTAAAGAATGATAACCTCAATAGATGCAGATAATGCAATTAATAAAATATACATTCATAATTTAAAATATGCTCAGCAAACTAGGAAGAAAAGGGATTTTCTTTGATAAAGATCATCTACAAAAAGCCTAACATCACATTCATAGAGAGAGACTAAATTCTTTCTCAAGATCAGGAACAAAAGCAAAGACGTCTGCTCTCACCACTCCTATTCAACATTGTAGTGGAAGCCCATCAGTACAAAAAGGGATGAAAATAAATCAAGGGCATACAGAATAGAAAGGAAGAAATAAAACTCTATTTGCAGACCACAGATTGTCTACACAGAATATCCCAAATAAGAGACTGAATATACAGACAAGAGCCAGACCATATATAGAAAGAGCTCTGACCCACAACTTCTGCTGCAACCAGCCCAGGAAGCCAAACCACTTCTATAGCGATCTAACCCAAACAGCCAGGACTTGATCAATAACTGCCAACTTCCCTAATTTTTGCCCCCACTTCCAATTTAGGACCAACCACAGAAAGCCAAATATACTCTCCTACCCAACCACAGAGGATGCTCTACTTTTAGTAAGGCCCACTTCCAGTTTCCCCATGCCAACAACTTCCTGAAGCTTTCCCTTTTTTCCATGATAAAGCTTTTATATTGTCCATTTACAGTCCCTTTGGAGTCTGTGCCAAATGTAAGTACAGGCATACCTCAATTTTTTTAGTTCTGGGGATACTGTGTTTTCTTATAAATCAAAGGTTTGTGGCAACCCTGCATGGAGCCAGGTCAGTCAGCACCATTTTTCCAACATATTTCCTCAGTTTGTGTCTCACTTTGGTAATTTCTCACAGTAATTGAAACTTTTTCATTATTATGGTATTTGTTATGGTGACCTGTGATTGATGATCTTCGATGCTACTATTGTAATTATTTTGGGATGCCATACACCCCATATCGATACAAGACTGTGAACTTAACTGATAAATGTTGTGTGTGTGTTCTGAATGCCATTCCCCATTTCTCTTCCTCTCCTTAGGCCTCCCAACTCCCTGAGAAACAATATTGAAAGTAGGCCAATTAATAACTCTGCAATGCCTATAATGGTGGCTGATGCCATATTTGTTCTCATTTGAGTGGTCTTCACTTATTTCCAAACAATCTACAAAAAAGCTCCTAGAATTAATAGATGAATATGTTTATAAGGTGGTACAACACAAAGTCAATATACAAAAATCAACTGTATTTCTATATATTAGCAATAAATTATTGGAAATAACTTTTTAAGTATCATTTATAATAGCATATACACATACACAGAAAATGCATAGGTATACAAAATATGTGCAGTATCTTTATTCTGAAAATCAAAAAACATTGATAAAATAAAGTCAGACCTACACAGACAAAGATACTGTGTTTATATATTAGAAGACTTAATATAGATAGGATATTAATTCTCCCCAAACTGATCTACTGATTCAATGCAATTCTAATCCAAATACCAGGGTTTTCTTGGTAAATATTTACATAGAAAACATATATGTAAAAACTTATATAGAAAGGTAAAGAAACTAGAAAAGCCAAAGCATTTTTTAAAAGAATGTAGTTGAAGAATACAGATTAATTTCAAGATACTCTAAAGCTACAGTAATAAGACAGTGTTAAGTGAGCAAAAGGACAGACACAAAGATCAACAGAGCCCAAGAGATAAACTACTGCCAACAGAGATAGAAAGATGGTGCTGCCCATTGCCCACCAACAGCAACTGGGGCTCCACTGCAAAGAACGAGGTACTAGAGAAGAAAGAGTATTGAGCTTCTGGGCACCACATGATGCCTTCGTCTAAAACCATTACTCTCTAGACGAGGAAGCATAGCAGATCCATCTAATACAAAGGAAGAAATACAGAAACCATGACAAAATGAGGAGGCAAAGGAATATGTTCTGGGTAACACACCAGAAACAGGGCTAAATGAAACAGAGATCACCAATCTTTTTGATAAAGATTTCAAAGTAAAAGTCATAAATATACTCACTGATCTGCAGTAAAGTATTGATGATCTCAGGGAGGACTTCAACAAAGAGATACAAAAGCTGAAAAAGAGCTACTTTGAGCTGAAAAATACAGTAACTGAAATGAAATATACAATGGAGGGAATGAATAATAGACAGCTGCAAGTAGAGGAGACAATAAATGAGATGGAAATTGGAGAACAGGAACACAGTGAAGCTGAGGAACTGAGAGAAAAAGAATCTCTAGGAATGAAAGAATGGTAAGAGAGCTGTGTAACCAATCAAAACAAAACAATATTTGCATAATAGGGGTACCAGAAGGAGAAGACATAAAGACAAAGAGATAGAAAATCTCTTTGAGGAAATAATCATTGAAAACTTCACCAATCTGCGGAAAGAAGCAGACACTCAAGTCATGGAAGCACAGAGAGCCTCTAACAAAAGGAACCCTAGGAAGACACCACCAAGACATATAATAACTAAAATGACAAAGATTAAAGATAAGGAGAGAGCATTGAAAACAGTCAGAGAGAGAAAAAAGATTACTTATAAGGAAACTCCATCAGGCTATCAACAGACTTTTCAGCAGAAACTTTATAGGACAGAAGGCAGTGGCATGAAATATTTAATGTATTGAGACAGAAGGATCTTCAACCAAGAATCCTCTACCCAGATTATCATTCAAATTCAAAGGAGAGATTAAACACTGCCCATATTAAATAAAGGCTCAAGGAATTTATAACCACTAAACCATCATTACAGGATCTGTTAAAAGGACTGCTGTACATGGAAGTGTTCCTAAGGCTAAATAGTTTTCACAAGTGGGGGGAAAAAAAACACTCTAAAGGTAGTAGGCCAATTCATTACCAAGTGAGTAGGAAACTGAAACAAAAATAGTAAAACGAACTATACACAAAATCAGTCAAGGGATACACAAAAACTGCAGATTATGACATCTAATATACAAAGTGTGGAGGAAGAAGAAGAAGAAAAAAGTAAGTATTTTAGATTGTCTTGAAATAGAGCAATCAATAACATAATATAGACTGATTATATATAGAGTCATAAAACTATTCTTGAACCTTCTGGTAACCACAAACCTGAAGTCTGTCAATAGACGTACACACACAAAGAAAAGGAATCCAAGCATAACACTAAAGAAAACCATCCAATAACAAGAATGTAAGAGTGGAAGAAAGGAATGGAGAGTATAAAAACCACCAGAAAACAATTAAAATGGTAATAAGTACATACCTATCAATAATTACCTTAAATGTAAATAGACTGAATGCACCAATCAAAAGACACAGAGTGGCAGAATATATAAAGAACCAAGATCCATCTATATGTTGCCTACAAGAGACTCATTTCAGACCCAAAGATACACACAGACTAAAAGGGATGGAAAAAGATATTTCACGCAAATAATAGGGAGAAAAAAGCTGGAGTAGCAGTACTTATATCAGACAAAATAATTTCAAAACAAAGAAAGAAACAAGAGACAAAGAAGGACATTACATAATGACAAAGGGGTCAATCCAACAAGAGAATAACCATTATAAGTATCTATGCACCAAACACAGGAGCACCTAAACATGTAAAACAAATACTAACAGAATTAAAGAGGGCTATAGATTGCAACACATTCATTTTAGGATGCTTTAACACACTACTTACAACAGGGGCACTGAACAACACATTAGATCAGAAGGACTTAAAAGATATCTACAGAACATTCCAACCAAAAGCAGCAGGATACACATTTTTCTCAAGTGTATGTGGAGCGTTCTCCAGAATAGATCACATACTACGCCACAAAAAGAGTCTCAATAAATTAAAAAAGATTAAGATTGTACCAAGCAACTTCTCAGACCACAAAGATATGAAACTAGATAAATTACACAAGGAAAACAAAAAAGCCTACAAACACATGGAGGCCAAACAACATACTTCTAAATAATCAATGGATCAATAAACAAATTAAAACAGAAATCAAGCAATACACAGAGAGTAATGAAAACAAAATTCAACTGTCCAAAATTTGTGGGATGCCACAAAAGTGGTTCTAAGAGGGAAGCATGTAGCAATACAGGCCTACCTCAAGAAATAGAACAGTCCCAAATAAGAGTCTGAACTCACAATTAAAGAAACTAGAAAAAGAACAAATGAAACCAAAAGTTAGTAGAAGGAGGGACATAATAAAGATCAGAGCAGAAATAAATAAAGTAGACTAGAATAATAGTATCCATGAAACCAAGAGCTGGTTCTTTGAGAAAATAAACAAAATAGATAAACCCCTGGCCAGACTTGTCAAGAAAAAAAAGAGAGTACACACATAAACAAAATCAGAAACCAAAAAGGAACAGTCACAATGGATACCACAGAAATACAAAAAAATATTAGACAATTCTATGAAAATTATGTGCCAATAATTGGACAACCTAGAAGAAATGGACAATTCCTAGAAAAATACAACCTTCCAAGATCGACTCAGAAAATCTGAACAGACCAATCACCAGCAATGAAATTGAATTGGTAATAAAAAAAAAAACTCCCAACAAACCAAATTCTGGGATGAGATGGCTTCACGGCTGAATTCTACCAAACATTTAAAGAACAGCAAAAACCCATCCTTCTTAAAGTATTCCAAAAAGTAGAAGAGGAAGGAATACTTCCAAAATCATTTTTGAGACCAGCATCGCTCTAATACTGAAACCAGACAAAAAACACTATGCAAAAAAATTATAGACCAATATCTTTGATGAACATAGATGCAAAAATCCTTAATAAAATATTAGCAAACTGAATTAAAAAATATATCAGAAGGATCATCCATTATGACCAAGTGGGATTCATTCCAGAGTTGCAAGGATGGCATAATATTCATAAGTGAATCAATATCATATACCACACAACACATTAACAAAAAGGACAAAATCCACATGATTATCTAAACAGATGCTGAAAAAGTATTTGGCAAAATTCTCAACAAAATGAGTATAGATGGTACAAACCTGAACATAATAAAGGCCATATACGACAATCCCACAGCCAACATCATACTTAATAGAGAAAAGCTGAGAGATTTTCCTCTAAGATCAGGAACAAGACAAGGATGCCCACCCTCACCACTTTTATTCAACATACTATTGGAGGTCGTAGAGTTAAGGCAAAGAGGTAAAAGGCAACCAAATTGGTAAGGAAGAAGCTAAACTGTCACTATTTGCAGATGACATTATACTATATATATATAGAAAACCCTAAAGACTCCACCAAAAAACTATTATAATGAACTAAAAAGTGGATTCATTAGTTTCAGGATACAACAGAAATCTGCTGTATTCCTATATACTAATCACAAACTAGCAGAAAGAGAAATCAGGAAAGCAATTCAATTTACAGCTGCATCAAAAGAATAAAACACATAGGATAAACCTAACCAAGGAGATGAGACTACGGATGTACTCTGAAAATTATACAACACTGATGAAAGAAATTGAAGACATACACAAATAGAAATCTTTCCCATGCTCATGGATAGGAAGAATTAATATTGCCAAAATGGCCTCCTGCCCAAAGCAATTTACAGATTCAATGCAATCCTTATCAAAACACCAATGACATTTTTAAATGAATGACAGCAAATAATCCTAGAATTTATATGGAACACAAAAGACCCCAAATAGCCAAAGCCATCCTGAGAAAGAACAAAGCTGGGGTATCACACTCCCTGACTTAAGCCATACTACAAAACTACAGTAATCAAAACAGTAGGGTACTGGCATAAGAAGAGACCCATAGATCAATGGAACAGAATAGAGAGCCCATATATAAACCCACACATATATGATCAATTAATATATGATAAAGGAGTCATGAATATACAGTGGAGAAAAGACAGTCTCTTTAGTAACTGGTGCTGGGAAAACTGGACAGCTACATGCAAGAGAATAAATATGGATTATTGCCTAACTCCATACACAAAAGTAAACTCAAAATGGATCAAAGACCTGAATGTAAGACATGAAACTATAAAACTCTTAGAAGAAAACATAAGTACGAGCAATTTTTTCCTGGACACATCTCCTTGGGCAAGGGAAAGAAAATAAAAAATGAACAAGTGGGACTACATCAAACTAAAAAGCTTTTGTACAGCAAAGGACACCATCAGTAGAACAAAAGGCAACCTATGTTATGGGAGAATATATCTGTAAACGATTCATCTGATAAGGAGTTAATGTCCAAAATATATAAAAAGCTCATAAACCTCAATGTCCCCAAAACAAATAACCCAATTTAAAAATGGGCAGAAGACCTGAACAGACATTTCTCCAAAGAAATACAGATGGCCAACAGACATATGAAAAGATGCTCCACATTGCTAATCATCAGGGAAATGCAAATCAAAACCACAATGAGATATCACCTCATACTAGTTAGAATGACCACTATCCAAAAGACAAGAAATAACAAGTGTTGGTGAGGATGTGGAGAAATGGGAACCCTACTACATTGTTGGTGGAAATATAATTTGGTAGAACCATTGTAGAAAGCAGTATGGAGGTTCCTCAAAAAACTAAAAATAGAAATATCCAACCTAGTAATTCCACTTCTAGGAATTTATCCAAAGAAAACAAAATTCCTGATTTGAAAAGATATATGCACCCCTCTGTTTATTGCTGAATTATTTACAATAGTCAAGATATGGAAGCAACCTAAGAGTTCATCAATAGATGAATGGATAAAGATGATGTGGTACATATACCCAACAGAATATTATTCAGCCATAAAAAAGAAATCCTGTCATTTGCAACAACATGGATGGACCTAGAGGGTATTATGCTAAGTGAAAGAAGTCAGGCAGAGGAATACAAAAACAAAACAAAATAGAAGGAAAAAAACAGCAGTAGACTTACAGACACTGAGAAGTGACTAGCAGTTACCATGGGGGAGGGGCTGGGGTGGGTTAGTGGGAAGGGGAATAAAGGGGTACAAAAATTCCCAATCATAATATAAGCTGGCCACAGGGACAGTTGTACAGTACAAAGAATATAGGCAATGATTCTGTAACATCTTTCTATGTTGAAAGATAGTAACTGCATTAGTGGGGGTGAAGATTTAATAATATGGGTAATTTTTGAACCACTGTGTTGTATATTTGAAACCAATATAAGACTGGATATCAACAATCCTTCAATAAAATAAAAAAACAAAAACAAAAAAGCGTAAGATTTAAATACAGGAATACCTAAGAACTCTTGCAGGTTCTGTTTCAGATCACTGCAATAGAGTAAAATGGACTTTTGGGTTTCCTAGTGCATATAAAAGTTATTATTTACACAGTACTATAGTCTATTAACTGTGCAATAGTACTGTGTCTAAAAAATGTATATATCTGAATTTAAAACACCTTATTACTAAAAAATGCTAACCATCATCTGAGCTTTCAGTGAACCATCATCTTTTTGCTGGTGATGTCTTTGCCTTGATGTTCATGGCTTTTGACTGACCAGGGCCACTGAAGTTTCAGGTGGCTGTGGCCAATTTCTTTAAATAAGACAGTAATGAAGTTTGCCACATCAATTATTCGTTTCATGAGTGATTTCTCTGTAGCATGCAATATTGTTTGACAGCATTTTACCCACAGAACTTCTTTCAAAATTGGGTTGATGTTCTCAAACCCTGCTGCTGCTTTATAAACTAAGTTTACAGAATATTCTAAATCCCTTGTCATTCAGCAATCTTCACCAGGAGTAGATTCCATCTCAAGAAATCACTTTCTTTGCTCATCCATAAGAAGCAGCTCCTTGTCCATTAAAGTTTTATCTTGAGATTGCAGCAATTCAGTCAGTCACATCTTCAGGCTTCACTTCTAGTTCTAGTTCTCTTCCTACTTTCAGTAAATCTGCAGTTACTTCCTCAATGAAGTCTTGGGACTCCTCAAAGTCATCCATTAGGGTTGGAATCTACTTCTTCCAAATTCCTGTTAATGTTTATATTTTGACCTTTTCTCATAAGTCACAAATGTCCTTCATGGCATCTACAATGGTGAATCCCACAATGATTTTCAATTGGCTCTGCCCAGATCCATCAGAGGAATCACTATCTCTAGCAGCTGTAGCCTTATGAAATGTATTTCTTCAATGACAAGAATTGAAAGTCAAAGCTCCTCCTTGATCCATGGGCTGGGGAATGGTATTGTGCTAGCAGTCATGAAACAACATTTATCTCATTGTACATCTCCATCAGAGCTCTTGGGTGCCCAGGTGCACTCTCAATGAGCTGTAATATTTTGAAAGGAATCTTTTTTTCTAAGGAGTAAATCTCAACAGCGGGCTTAAAATATTCAGTAAAAACCATGTTGTAAATGCATGTGCTGTCCTCCAGGCTTTGTGGTTCCATTTATAAAGCACAGGCAGAGATTTCATACAATCCTTAAAGATCCTAGGATTTTCTGAATGGACAATGAGCATGGGCTTCAACTTAGTCACCAACTGCATTAGTCCCTAATAAGAGAGTCAGTCTGTTCTTTGAAGTTTTGACATCAGGCATTGACTTCTCCTCTTTAGCTATGAAAGTCCTAGTTGGCATCTTTTTCAATATAAGGCTGTTTCATCTGCACTGAAAATCCTTTGAGTGTGGCCATCTTTGTTAATAATCTCAGCTAGATCTTCTGGACGACTTGCTGCAGCTCCTACATCAGTACTTGCTGCTTCATCTGCACTGTTATGTAATGGATTTGGCTTCTTTCCATAGGCCTCGTGAACCAACCTCTGCCACCTTCAAACTTTTCTTCTGCAGCTTCCTCATCTCTCTCAGCCTTCAAAGAATTGAAGAGAGTTAGGGCCTTCCTCTGGATTAGACTTTGGCTTAAGGGAATGTTGTGGCTGGTTGATCATCTATCCAGACCACTAAAACTTCCTCTATATAAGCAATTAAACCTTTTTTTCCTCTCTTATCATTTGTGTGTTCACTGGAGTAGCATTTCTTTCAAGAACTTTTATTTTACATTTACAGCCTGGCTAACTGTTTGACATAAGAGGCCTAGCTTTTGGCCTATCTTGGATTTCAAAATACCTTCTTGACTAAACTTAGTCATTTCTAGCTTTTGATTTAAAGTGAGAGATGTGTGACTCTTCCTCACTTGAATGCTTTGAGGCTATTGTAGGGTTATTAATTGGCCTAATTTTAATATTGTTGTGTCTCAGGGAATAGGGAGGCCTAAGGAGAGGGAGAGATATGGGGGAATGGCTAGTTGGTGTACCAGTCAGAATACACACATTTATCGATTAAGTTCAGTCCAATGGATGCAGTTCAAGGCACTCTAAAAGAATTATAAAAGTAACATCAAAGACCACTGATCATAGATCACCATAACAAATACAGTAATGAAAAACTTTGAAATATTGTGAGAAATCGTCAAACTGTGACAGAGAATACAAATTAAGCAAATTCTGTTGAAATAATGGTGACAACAAAATTGCTCAATACAGGTTTGCTGAAACTTTTGATTTATAAAAAATGCAGCATCTGTGGAGTGCAATAATGCATGCAATAAAGTGAGGTATGCCGGTAAAGACATCACCAGATATAGAGATGGCACAGAGCACATGAGAAGATGCTCAACACCTTTAGTCATTAGAGAAATGCAACTGAAATCTCCAATGACATATTACTACATAACTTCTAGAATGGTAAATTTTTATAACAAAATAAAACGTATACACCTATATGCTGGTTAGGACATGAAGCAACTAAAACTCTCATACGTTGCTGGCGGTCTTGCAAAATCATACGGCCATTTTAGAAAACAAATTGGCAGTTTCTTATGAAATTAAACATACACTTATCTTATGACCCAGCAATCCTGTTTACCCATGAGAAATGAAAAGTTATGTGCATATAAATATTTGCAAATTTTTATATTAACTTTGTTTATAATGGCCTGAAGTTGGAAACAACCCAACTGTCTTTCAATAGGTAAATGAATGAACTGGTACACATCATGGAATATCACTCAGTAATAAGAAGAAAGTTCTATTGATACATGCAACCTGGATGAACTGCAAATACATTGTGGTAAGTTAACAAAGCCACACTCAAAGACTAGATACCATAAAATTCCATTTAAAGGATATTCTGGAAAAGGCAAAACTATAAGCATAGAGAATAGATAAATGCTTGCTAGGAGTTGGGGATAGAGGAGAGCTGACTACAAAGAAATGTTTGAGGTTGATGGTACCGGTGGCTGCTTGATTGTCTAAACTCAACAGATTGTAAACCAAACAGTGAATTTCACTGTACTTAAATTTTAAATTAATTAAATTTAAAACCAGAATGGAATTTCTATTATTGGATCTGGTTTTGTTGACATTACATGTTACCATAGGTAGGTAACTAGGTAGAGCTAATCACGACATTAAGGATATCTGAATATCAATATCTGCACATAGTTTTTCTAGAAAAAAATTCCACCAGTGTCTTACTGATAGAGGTAGGGATATAGATGAAGATGCTAATGTTCTTAGAGCTGTGTCTATTTTCCCATTATTTTTATCCTTGTGGGTTTTTTTTCCATAATTTATTTTGGTATCCTTAATCTACATTTACATGTGCAATATTATGGTGATTAAACTACCCCCTTCATCAGGTCCCCCACACCAACCCCATTACAGTCACTGTGCATCAGCGTAGTGACATGCTATAGAATCACTACTTGTCTTCTCTGAGTTGTACAGCCCTCCCCGTGCCCCCCCTACCTTATGTCTGCTAATTGTAATGCCCCCTTTTCCCCTTTATCCCTCCCTTCCCACCCATCTTCCCCAGTCCCTTTCCCTTTGGTAACTATTAGTCCGTTCTTGGGTTCTGTGAGTCTGCTGCTGTTTTGTTCCTTCAGTTTTTTCTTTGTTCTTATACTCCACAGATGAGTGAAACCATTTGATACTAGTCTTTTTCGGCTTGGCTTATTTCACTGAGCATAATACCCTCTAGCTCCATCCATGTTGTTGCAAATGGTAGGATTTGTTTTCTTCTTATGGCTGGATAATATTCTATTGTGTATATGTACCACATCTTCTTTATCCATTCATCCACTGATGGACACTTAGGTTGCTTCCATTTCTTGGCTACTGTAAATAGTGCTGCAATAAACATAGGGGTGCATATGTCTTTTTGAAACTGGGATGCTGCATTCTTAGGGTAAATTCCTAGGAGTGGGATTCCTGGGTCAAATGGTATTTCTATTTTGAGTTTTTTGAGGAACCAACATACTGCTTTCCACAATGGTTGAACTAATTTGCATTCCCACCAGCAGTGTAGGAGGGTTCCCCTTTCCCCACATCCTCGTCAGCATTTGTTGTTGTCTGTCTTTTGGATGTTGGCCATCCTCACTGGTGTGAGGTGATTTCTCATTGTGGTTTTAATCTGCATTTCTCTGATGTTTAGCGATGTGGAGCATCTTTTCATGTGCCTGTTGGCCATCTGAATTTCTTCTTTAGAGAAGTGTCTATTCATGTCCTCTGCCCATTTCTTAACTGGATTATTTGCTTTTTGTTTGTTAAGGTGTGTGAGTTCTTTATATATTTTGGATGTCAACCCCTCATCAGATGCATCATTTATGAATATATTCTCCCATACTGTAGGATGTCTTTTTGTTCTACTGATGGTGTCCTTTGCTGTACAGAAGCTTTTCAGCTTGATATAGTCCCACTTGTTCATTTTTGCTTTTGTTTCCCTTGCCCGGGGAGATATGTTCATGTAGAAGTCGCTCATGTTTATGTCCAAAAGATTTTTGCCTATGTTTTTTTCTAAGTTTTATGGTTTCATGACTTACATACAGGTCTTTGATCCACCTTGAGTTTACCTTTGTGTATGGGGTTAGACAGTAGTCCAGGTTTCATTCTCTTACATGTAGCTGTCCAGTTTTTCCAACACCAGCTGCTGAAGAGGCTGTCATCTCTCCATTGTATATCCAAGGCTCCTTTATCAAATATTAATTGACTGTAAATGTTTGGGTTAATGTTTGGATTTTCTATTCTGTTCCACTGGTCTGTGGGTCTGTTTTTGTGACAGTACCAAATTGTCTTGATTACTGTGGCTTTGTAGTAGAGCTTGAAGTCAGGGAGCGTAATCCCCTTTGTTTGATTCCTCCTTCTCAGGATTGCTTTGGCTATTCGGGGTCTTTTCTGGTTCCATATGTATTTTAGAATTATTTGTTCCAGTTCATTGAAGAAAGCTGTTGGTAGTTTGATAGGGATTGCATTGAATCTGTAGATCGCTTAAGGTAGTATAGCCATTTTGACAATATTTATTCTTCCTAGCCAAGAGCATGGGATGCATTATCCTTGTGGTTTTATATAATTTCATTTGTTCCTTTATTCTCATTTCTTTGGAGTTTCCAGAGGGTGTAAAGATAAACACATCTATAAAGTCCACTACATTTATTTGGAAATCTAAAATTTACTTAGTAAAATTTTATCAAATTCATATATGTCAAGGAGTAGATGTTTAAAGAAGTAGGTGTTATGAAGTTGGATGTATAAATACATGAATACCCTCAAGAAGCTTAGTTTTCAAAGAATAGAGAGAAAAATCATACTGAGTAAAATAGATACTGTACAGTACCTACGTACCCAAGAGGGTTTAATTCTGTCAACGGGGGTTAACAAGTAAGTGTGGCCTTGCTGTACAGATAGCACAGATTGATCAGAGTGGTCAGAATTGGAAAAAGTGAGACCAAGTGGGAGACTACTATAATAGTTTAGTGAAACTGAAGGTGTAAAGTAGGATTAAGGGTACAAAAGATAGATTCAAAGGATATTAGGAAGGAAAATGGGCAGATTTGAAAAGTGAATTGTGGAGGAGGGATGACTGACTTCCAGGTTCCCAGGATGGCTGAAAACTAGCTAGAGTGGTAGGAGAACAAGGAGAGAGTATAATATTAGCAATTTATCGTGATAGAGAAATTTAAGGAAGAATACAATATTTAGTATGAAATCCTGAGGAAAAGATAAGTATAAAGCAAACTAAAAAGTACTTCTTAGATTAGGCAATTAATCTTGTGATTAACCATGACTTAAAAGACTGGGTAGGCATAGCTGTCAATCACAACCCAGCAAGTTCATATAAATAAAACAAAGCATTTGAACATTTGTCCATCACCACATTTTCAAAAATTGTTCGATTTTTCACAAAATTTGAAGACCATGTAGCACAGAAAAAAATTTTAATATTAAGCATATTATCAAAATCTGACAATGGCTCTAGGGAAAAATATCCTGGAAGCTTTACTTGAGCAAAGGTTGGCAAACTATAACCCATTGGCCAAATTTAGTCCACTGTCTGTTTTTGTAAATAAAGTTTACTTAGAACATGACTACTCTCATTTATATTTTCTCTGGCTGCTTTCACACTACAACAGCATAGCTGGGAGAGAGAGAAAGTGGCCTGTGAAACATAATTATTTTGCTATCTGGCCCTTCAAAGATAAAGTCAGCCAACCTCTGTGTTTGACCAGAATAATGTCACTATTGATAAGGAATGTGTAGTTAAAGTATGTAAAGGCAGAGTGTACAGATTAACAGAGTAAAGACCAACCAAACAACAAAAAACCCCACACCAAAGCATCCAGCAAAATTCAATATCCATTCATGATAAAAACTCTTAACAAAATGGGTATAGAGGGCAAGTACCTCAACATAATAAAGGCCATATATGACAAACCCACAGCCAACATCATACTTAACAGTGAAAAGCTGAAAGCTTTTCCTCTAAGATTGAGAACAAGACAAGGATGCCCACTCTCCCCACTTATATTCAATGTAGTATTGGAGGTCCTAGCCACAGCAATCAGACAACACAAAGAAAGAAAAGGCATCCAGATTGGTAAGGAAGAAGCTAAACTGTCACTGTTTGCAGATGACATGATATTGTACATAAAAAACCCTAACGAATCCACCCCAAAACAACTAGAATAACTGAATTGAGCAAAGTTGCAGGATACAAAATTAACACACAGAAATCTGTTGCATTCCTATAAATTAATGATCAACTAGCAGAAAGAGAAATCAGGAAAACGATTCCATTCACAATTGCATCAAAAAGAATAAAATACCTAGGAATAAATCTAACCAAGGAGGTGAAAGATCTATACCCTGAAGACTACATACAAGACACCCATGAGAGAAATTAAAGAAGACACCAATAAGTGGAAATACATCCCATGCTCACGGATTGGAAGAATTAATATTGTCAAAATGGACATCCTGCCTAAAGCAATCTACAGATTCAGTGCAATCCCTATCAAAATACAAGAAGCATTCTTCAATGAACTACAGCAAATAGTTCTAAAATTCATATGGAACCACAAAAGACCCCAAATAGCCAAAACAATCCTGAGAAGGAAGAATTAAGCGGGGGGAATTATGCTCCTGACTTCAAGCTCTACTACAAAGCCACAGTAATCAAGACAATTTGGTACTGGCACAAGAACAGACCCACAGACCAGTGGAACAGAATAGAGAGTCCAGACTTTAACCCAAACATATACGGTCATTTAATAATTTAATATATGATAAAGGAGTCATGGATATACAATGGGGAGATGACAGCCTCTTCAACATCTGGTGTTGACAAAACTCGACAGCTACATGCAAGAGAATGAAACTGGATTACTGTCTAACCCCATACACAAAAGTAAACTCAAAATGGATCAAAGACCTGAATGTAAGTCACGAAACCATAAAACTCTTCGAAGAAAACATAGGCAAAAATCTCTTCAATATATGGGAACTGCCAAATGATCCATCAATCCCACTTCCGGGTATATATCCAAAATAATTGAAATCAGGATCTCCAAAAAATAAAGATAGCTGCACTCTCATATTCATTGCAGCATTATTTATAATAGTCAAAGAATAGAACCACACTGTCCATTGACAGATGAACATATGTGGCATACACACAACAAATATTAGTCAGCCTTAAAAAAGAAGGAAATCCTGCCATTTACAACAACATGGATGAACCTGGAGGACATGATGCTAGGTGAAATAAGCCAGTCACAGGACAGTTAAGACATCATTCCACTAGAGGTATCTCTACTAGTTAAACTCATAGAAGCAGAGAGTATAATAATGATCGCTAGGGACTAAGGAGTGGAGGAAATAGGGAGTTGTTGTTCAATGGGTATAAAGTTTCAGTTATGCTAGCTGAATATGATAAAGATCTGCTGTACAACATACTGCTTATAGTTAACAATAAGGTACTGTGCACTTCAAAATTTGTTAAAGAGTAGATCTTTCTCTCTTTCTACCTCTCTCTGTCTCTGTCTCTCACACACACCAAATACAAATGGACACAAGGAAACTTTGGGAGGTGGTGGATATATATATCTGGTACCTTGATTGTAGTGATGGCATAACAGGTGTTTGCTTACGTTCAGACCCACAAATGTGTACATTAAATATGTGAAGATCTCTGTGTATCAGTTATACCTCAATAAATGTGTTAAAAGAAATCTGAAAAAAAAATCTCTTCAATATAAACATGAGCAACTTTTTTCTGAAATCATCTGCTCGGGCAAGGAAAACAAAAGCAAAAATGAACAAATGGGACATCAAACTAAAAAGCTTCTGTATATCAAAGGACACCATCAGTAGAACAAAACAGCATCATACAGTATGGGAGAACATATTTGTAAACAACATACCCGACAAGGAGTTAACATCCAAAATATATAAAGAACTCACACACCTCAACACCCAAAAAGCAAATAACTGGATTAAAAAATGGGTGGAAGATATGAACAGACAGTCCTCTAAAGAAGAAATTCAGATTGCCAACAGGCACATGAAAAGATGTTCCACATTGCTAATTATCAGGGAAATGCAAATTAAAACCACAATGAGATATCACCTCACACCAGTTAGGATGGCCAACATCCAAAACACAAACAACAACAAATGTTGACGAGGATGTGGAGAAAGGGGAACTGTCCTACAGTGCTGGTGGGAATGTAAATTAGTACAACCATGTGGAAAGCAGTATGGAGGTTCCTCAAAAAACTAAAAATAGAAATGCCATTTGATCCAGGAATTCCACTCCTAGGAAATTACCCAAAGAAGACAAGATCCCAGATTCAAAAAGACATATGCACCCCTATGTTTATCACAGCACTATTTACAATAGCCAAGATATGGAAGCAACCTAAGTGTCCATCAGTAGATGAATGGATTAAGAAGATGTGGTACATGTACACAATGGAATATTATTCAGCCATAAGAAGAAAACAAATCCTACCATTTGCAACAACATGGATGGAGCTAGAGGGTACTATGCTCAGTGAAATAAGCCAGGTGGAGAAAGATAAATGATTTCACTCACTTGTGGAGTATAACAACGAAGAAAACTGAAGGAACAAAACAGCAGCAGACTCACAGACTCCAAGAAGGGACTAGCGGTTACCAAAGGGGAGTGGTGGGGGACAATGGATGGGAAAGGAGGGAGAAGGGGATTGAGGGGTATTATGATTGGTGGGGGTTGCTCACGGGGAAGACAGTGTAGCACAGAGAAGACAAGTAGTGACTCTGTGACATCTTACTATGCTGATGGACAGTGACTCAGTGGGGTATTGGGGGGACTTGATAATATGGATGAATGTAGCAACCTCAATGTTCTTCATGTGAAACCTTCATAAGGAGTGTACACCACTGATACCTTAATAAAAAATAATAAAATAAAAAACCCCACCTAATTGCTATTTCATAACTTTATTTAGGTATGTTTACAGTATAATAGAAAAATTCACTGTAACTGACTATACATGTAGTTTTCATAATTCTTCATATTGTTATTTTGATATTAAAATGTAATTTGTCAACTGAATACTGACTTGTACTTAGTATATCCATTGTTTTCATTCATTTTTTAATAATTCGTTTTGCAAACAGCTCACAATGGACTATCAAAATTTTATGGATACTGGAAATTTTTAAAACTCTTCCTTCACCAGTTTGAGAAACTGTGGGCTAGCCTTAATTAGCTACTGTATCTTGAGTTTCTGTCAAGAGAGTAAATTCACATAAATTCTGAAATCTCTACTAAATGAATTTTTGTGAACACTTGAAGTAAACTTAAATTTTTAAGTTTTTGGAAATTTGCTAGATATAGGAAAATGTCTTAACTGATTGCTGGTCATATGAAGAGTAGTTGTGGCCTCCACGTATGAGAGGAGCTCACAGGTCTGATACACTGCTTGCTTGTTTTCACAGTAAATAATGACAGCCCAGACTAGAGCACATTTTCATATTTAATCCAGCATTCCAGCCATTGAAATGGTTCTCTCTGATGGGGGGGAAATGATGAAGGAAGATTCTCTTAAAAACAACACCTATCTAGCTTAGATAAACAAACTGAATAAAATTGTCTCTGGAAATATCAAAATGCTGTAATTGTAATCTCAAACGTGAAGTTTAAGGAAATTTGAACTTAAAAAATAATTAAACATCTAGCTCAGAGATTTGTAGATCATTAGCCTAGCTAATATAAATGAAAATATTAGACCTTTCCACCATGATTAAAACAAAACAAAACCAGTAGTATTCATCATGGCATATACTGCCAATAATCAAAACTGAACACCGTAAAGTCTAATGTGGGTCATTCTGGAATATGAAAGCATATCTAAGTCACTCTTTCAAGACAGTAATCAGTGTTGGGAAAGAAAATGCCTGAGGCCATCAGAAATACTGCTACCCTGAATAGTATTCAGGTATGAGGAAAAAAACCTTAAACCTCTATTTTAAGTTTTTAATGATTAATTTCCCATTAAATGCAAAAAGGAATGAGGATTCTAGCAGTTATATGTGCAAAACTGAGGTTCACTGTCAAGTACTTTGTTGCTCAGTCCCATTTTCCTTCAGATCACCTGAGTCAAAACATTGGTTTCATTTTCCACCCCATAAAAGGACTCTCATTAAAAGAAAAAGAACCTTACGTATTGCTTTGTAACTTTTTTAGTCATACTAAGTTAAAGTCTATTACGCCAAAATGCAATTTCAAATCTTCTTCAGTCTGCATAAACCTCTGCTGCCCTCTCTCAGTAGAAAACATAAGCCACGAATTATGGATTTCTTTCACCTGGTACACCACCACTCCGTTTTACTTAATTTTGTTTATGTATCTGTGTCTGGCATTGGACAGGACTTCTTGAGAACAGGAACTCTCATTCATCTTTGGGTCCCCAGGGTCAAATTCCAAAGTATAAGTAATTGAGGAAAGGAATAACTCTAATTCTTCCAAGTTCTGCTTCTGTGGTCCTCTCAAAAACTGGTAGTTTACATTCAAACTTCCTTTGATCCAATTCTCCACCTTTTGGTGTCTCAAAAAAATGTTCAAGAAATAGATGTTATTGAGGGTACTCCCACATGGCAATCCTTGCAAATAAAAACTCTTGAATCTTAACTTTCTACATTTGAATTGTGTGTCCAGGTAGTGGAGGTAAAGGAACAAATGACAAAAGTAATAAACAAATGGACACCCGATTTTCCCAGCCCTAACATGTTTTAAAACACACTACTTATTGAAATTAAAATATCTTAGAGCTGAAAAAAAGATAAAAATCTGACAATCTCAAAGAGCTGGTGTAAACTGAGGGGAAAATAATAAAATGCATACTACTTAGTATTTTAAAAGAACTCAAGAATTCTGCATATGTAAACCATCATGAAGTGGGAGTAACATAAAATGAGGAAAATTTTCATATAGATGAAAAGATTTTAGAGATGAAAAGCATGACTTGCCAAATTTAAGCAGCAATAGAAGCAGTGAATAGCATATTAAATATTACCAAACAAAAATTAGTGCCACAAAAAAGTAAATGGATAAATCATCCCATAAGTCTAAAAGGACAAAATAGACTTAAGATAAATAAAAGAATGTTGGGCATATTATACAGTTCGACCTTACCAATTACAAGAGTTGCAGAAAGTAAAAACAGTATTTCTTCTTTTGACAAACTTACTGAGCATACAGTATACTATAGCCAGGCACTGAGGAGACAATACTGAGCATGACAGACATGGGAAGTTCATATTCCAGAACAAATGAAGCTGAAGTAACAACCAAAGAAATGGAAATTAACTGCTGAAGAAGGAAGGAAGGAGGGAAGGAAAAATAAATGTACACATTCTGCATGTTAGCCAAATTTAATATCGAGATTCTGGTAGATTTTGCAAATTTCAAAGATAAAGACAGTATCCTACAAACATTCAGGAAGGAAATCAAGTTACCTACAATTAAAAAAAAAATCTGATTGGCAATGTTCAACCAACACTATATGTGGACAGGGATGAGGACAGACTGGCACTGCTATGCAACCTAGAGGGAGCATAAATTGGTATAATTTCCTAGCGATAAATTTAACAATTCCACTACTAGGAATATAGAAAATAATCAATGATGTAGAAATTTACATAAGTATGTACAAGGGTGCTCATCAGAGCACTGTTTAAAATGGCAAATAAAAAACAACCTATTTGGCAGACTATTATAATTTGGCCATTCAGTAAAATACTATACAGACATTAAAAGCTGTTTTCAAATATTTTAATACATGTCAAAATGTTTATGATTCAAAGTTAAATGAAAACAAACAGCATGATCTCAATTTTATTTCTTAAAAAACCCATTTTATGTATACATACATATATCTGCATGAATATACATATATATGTACACATGTATGCATATTTATAGACACAAGTCAACTAGAAGGGACTGCACTAAAACATTAATGGTGGTGAGTTTGGAAGTAATTTTTATCTTCACCTTTACTTTGCATTTTTTTAACCAGAATGATTTTTCAAGACCATTTACATTTAATGTAATGACCCAGCTATGGCTGTATTTAAACCTACCTTCTTACTGTTTTCTGTTTGTCCCATCTGTGCTTTGTTCCTTTTTCCTTCATTTTCTGCCTTCTTTTGGATTAATTTTTTTTAGGACTTCATTATAGTTCCACAGTTTATTAGCTAAACTTCGATTTAATTTCTCTAGTTGTTGCTCTAGGCTTTAAATTATGTATCTTTAATTTACCATTCTGCCTTCAGATAGCATAGACCTTCGTTTGTAGTGTTAAACTTCACAGTCTTCTACTTCCATTTCCCTCCCTTGTGCTGTTGTCATACATTTCACTTGTACATATTGTAAAACTCACAAAGCATTACTTTTGTTTTAAAATCCAAGTATCATTTTTTTGGCTACTAATTCCAGAATATTTCCATTACCCCATAAAGAAACCCCCATACCTGTTAGCAGTCATTGTCAATTCAATCATCTTTTAAAAGGATTTAAAAATAATATCTATTTGCCCCCACATTCACAATTTCCAGCACTTTTCAATCCTTTGTAAAGATCTAAATTTCCACCTTGAATAATTTTCCTTCTGACTAGTTTTCTTTGCCAGTTTTTGTTGTTTCAGTTCTGCTGGCAACAAACACTTTCAGCATTAGTTTGTTCAAAAAGTCTTTTCAGTCCCATTTCTGAAGGGCATTTTCCTAGGTAAAGAATACTAGGCTAAGAGTTTTTTGTTAAATAACGCTTTAAAGATGTCTCTCTGTCTTCAGTTTGCTAAATTTCTGATGAAAAATCTGCTGACATTCTTGTTTGTTAATCTGTGCACAATGCATACCTTTTCTCTGCCTGTATTGGAAATTTTCTCTCTACTGGTTGTCAGCAATTTGATTACAGTATGCTTTGGTGTGGTTTCCTTGTACTTAGTCTCCTTGCGATTTGATGAGCCCCTTAAACCTGTGGGTTTGTAGTTTTCATCAAATTCGGAAGTTTTCTGGTCATTATTTTAAAGTCTTTTTTGTTCACTCTCTCCCTCTTTTTGGGGGCTTCAATACATGCATGTTGGACTATTTTTGTTCCTGACTACTGTCTTCCGTTATAGGCACTGATAATCTAATAATTTTCCCAAGATTTTTCTCTTAGTCTCATTTTCAATTTCTAATTGTTACATCTTCAAGTTCACTGATTTGCTGTGTCTCATTTGCTGTTAATTCCATCCGTGTATTTTCTCATTCCATCTCTAAACGTTATATTTAGGTATTTCTTATATCTTCCATTTCTCTCCCCATTGTGTTAACCATTTCCTCTACCTGCCTCATAAAGAGCATGTTTATAATGTCTGCTTTAATGTTCTTGTTCATTAACTCCATCATCTTTGGGTCTACTTCCATTGATTGATTTTTCTCATTATAGGTTGTATTTTCCTGGTTCTTTGAATGCCTGGTAATTTTTATTGGATGACAGACCTTGTGGATTTTATGTTTGGTTGCTTAATTTTGCTGGCATACAATTAAGTTTCTTGGAATTGGAGGGATTCTCCAAGGCTTGCTTTTATGCTTTGTTAGGAAGGGTTCAGGGCAGCCTTTAACTTGGGGCTAATTTAGTTCTATTACCAAGGCAACACCTTTTTGATGACCTGTGTATATTCTGGCCAATGGGAACACAGATTATTCCCAACCCTGTGAGTTTCCGCATACTATTTTCCAGGAGAGCTCTTTCCCTGGCCTCAGGTGGTTTCCTCTGATGCATGTGCAGATCAGTGTGGACACCTCTGCATATTCTGGAGTTCTCTGTTCAAATTCCTACTCTCTCGTACTCTGCTCCACAATTGTAGCTTCCTTGGCCCTGTTAAACTCCTATCTCTGTCTTCGCAACCCAATGAGATCACTGGGCTCTACTTGGGTTTCCCACCTTGCTCTGCAGCCTACTTCCAGACAATAAACTGGGACAACCATAGAGCTTTAGGTTTGTTTCTGTTCTTTCAGTGATGATACTCCTGTGTTGCCTGTTATCCAATGTCTCTAAACTGTTATTTCATATATTGTCTGGTTTTCTAGTTACTTAAAGTAGCAAGTTAAATCCAGCCTTTATTATTCCTTCATTGTCAGACAGAATAAATTTTGTAATAAGCCAACTAGTGATTTCAGTTTCCCATCTAAAGCCTCTGTCTGAGTCCATCCAGCTCTACCTTTTTTTTTTACATTTTAAATATCTAACAATACTACCTACTCCTTTTTTCTTGGAATTTGCTCTACTCTTGGTTTATCATTAAACTTTTAATTTTCCTACTTCCCCGATTATGATTTCTTATTCTTGAATCCTCAAAGATAGGCAAGTTTACAGAGTTCTGTCACTGCCACATTTTCTTCTCCATCTGTGCAGGATCTTACTTTGTAATTTCAACAAGCCACACAATGCCATTTATGACCTCTTTTGCTGCTGACTTTTAACAAAGCAGAATTACCATATGAACTGGACTTGGACTTCTTCATTCACTCATGAATAGAATACAAAGGAAAAAAGCAGAATAGAAAATGCAAAATCTCAACTATATTTTAAAATGTGAGTTTATATATGTACTTTCATATGTATGTAACCAGAAGAAAAACTCAAGTTAATTCAGATAAATGTTAAAATGATTATTTCTGTTTTGTGGATTTTTTCTTCTGGATGGCACCAAGAGGGGTGCAGGGGAGGCTGGTAATGTCACAAAACTGCTGACATATACTAAAATTAAACATACATCCTATGACCCAGCAGTTCCACTCAGTTCTGACAGAAAATGAGTACTGGTGCCCACCAAACATGTACAAGAATGTTTTCAGCAGTTTTACTCACGTTAGAAAAAGAATGTAAACAACTAAAATCTCTTATCCACAGTAGAATAAAGCATGGCATATTATAGAAGCACAATAATAAAGAAGAACTACTACATGCAACATAATATAAAGCAAAAGAAGCTTGATGCAAAAGATTTACTCTACGATTTGACTTGACATCAAAAGCAGGCAAACTAATATATGGCTAGAGGTCAGAAAAGTGGTATTGCCTGGAAAGAGCATAAGGGGGAATTTGGGGTGCTGGAGAGAGTCTATACCTTCATCTGGTTGGTAGATACTTTGTGTATAGAGACATTTTTGAGTTCATCCCTTAAAATATGTGTACTTTCCTATCTGTGAATTGTATATCAAATAAAAATTCTTTTTTTTAATTTATAATTTATTTTGGTATCATTAATCTACAATTACATGTGCAATATTATGGTGATTAAATTACCCCCTTCATCAGGTACCCCTCATCAACCCCATTACAGTCACTGTCCATCAGAAAAATTTTTCTTTTTTAAAGTGAAACAGCAAGGTAGCTTTCTTTTTTTACAAAATGGCTGCACAGTTGACCCAACACTATTTATTGAAGAATTTGATGTTTTCATCTTTAACACACATAACATTTCCATAAATGAGGCTACTTTAGTACTTCCAACTCTGTTTTGGTGATAACATGTCTACTCTGGTGCTGTTAATTACTTTAGCTTTAACACAGACTTTAACAACACTAATCCCCTCCTCATGAATAATGATTTTCATAATTTTTATGAAAAGTTTCACTTTTGTTTTTTCATATGAACTGTAGAACCAAGTTTTGAAAAGCCTGTTATTAATTGTAATTACATTGAATTTATAGATTATATTTTATCAACTCCAAGATACCTTCAATTAACATGTACAATGATGTTGCTCTAAAAAAAAGACATTGCCACACTATGACGTAATGCTGCCTCATGACTGAGGATTTTTGTTTTATGTCTATTAAAAGAGTTCTTTTAGACTTAAATACTGTTCTGCCTTTATATCACATGTGAGGTGTGCTTATAGTGAAAATAAGTAAAATAAATTGGTTAAGAAGTTCCTAAAACTTTTTCACCACTACCACATGGTCAGAATTGATTGGAAGATGTTATCAATTTTAAGGCACATTTCAATTTTAAAAATGATGAAAATGCAAAAGTTATCTAACAATATGAAATATGACAATTTAGAGGGGATACTGACATCTTTCCAATTAGCAGGGACAGTGAGAATTATTCTATCCAAGAACAAGTTGTTTCAGCATTTATTCAATTCTTTTATGTCCCTCAGTAAAATGAGATATTCTTCATTTTCTTGTTAAGTTTATTTCTATGTAGACCTTTCTTCCTTCAAAAATTCTGTTAAGAAGATGTGCAAAACCTCTATTTAGAAATCTATAAAAAATTATTGAGAAAAAAATTAAAGACCAAAACACATGGAGAAATAATGTTCATGAATTGGAAGACTCAATAGTATAACGATTTCAATTATCCCTAAACTTATTCAATGCAATTTCAATCAAAATCCTACCAGATATTTTTGCGGAATCTTACAAGCTGATTCTAAAATGTATATACAAATGCAACAGATGAAAAATAACAGAGGCTAAATATCAAAATTTATAAAATTGTAGTAATTCTCAACTTTTTGGCCCTACACTCCTATAATCTATTCAGACCCTAAAGAGCTTTAGTTTATGTGAGTTTATCTTTATCACATTTGAACTTAAAATGTTTTGAAATATTTATTCACTTAAAAATAGCAAGAGACCTGCTAACAGAAATAACGTTTTTATGAAAATAACTATTTTCCAAAGTAAAAAATTTAGTTAACAGAGTGGAACTGTTTTACATTTTTATCTATCCCTTTAATATCTGACTTAGTAGGAGATATCTAGACTCTCATACTTGCTTTTTTTTTTAATTTCGGTATCATTAATCTACAATTGCATGTGCAACGTTATGGTTATTAAACTCCCCACTTGATCAGGTCCCCCCTTCATATTCAATCTGTTCAATATCATGTGTCAAGCAGCCTCTGGAAAACTTACTCATAAGAATGAGAGTGAATAGGCAAATAACACCATTATGAAAATAGTTTTGGCCTTGTAGTCCACTGAAAGGGTCTCAAGGACCTCACATGGTTCCAGGAAAGCTACTAAAACACAATAGTTAAGAAAGTGGCACTTTGGCACAAAGACGGACCAACAGAACACTAGAATAGGAGAGTCCACGACAAATCCCTGTACATACAATTAGCTGATTTATTACAAAAGTGACTCTACAGAGCAGGAGAGAATGGTCTTTCCAAAAAGTAGTGCCACAATAACTGGATACGCATATAGGAAAAAAATGAAATGGACTCCTATCTCACACCATTAAAAAAGTGCCACAGATTGTTCATCTAAATGTGAAAGGCAAAACAAGACAGAAAATAATATAGATTATCTTTATCACCAGGACACAAAAAGTTCCAATTATAAAGAAAAAGACTGACATATTTAACCACATTAAAGTTAAGCATTTCTATTAATCAAAAGATACTTGTAAGAAAATGAGAAGAAATTGCAAGGCAAGCCAGAGTGGAAGAGGATAACTGTAATATAGATCTCTGAATCTATGTATCTCCTACAAATGAAAAAAAGATAGAACACCAGATAGAAAATGGGCAAATGACTTTAATGAGCCTTAAATGAGCCTTCCAAAGAGAATATATCCAAATGGCCAATAAATACATGAAAGGCTGCTCAACCCCATTAGTAATCAGGGAAATGCAAATTAAAACCAAAAAGGAGTGTTGAAAAGTACAACAGTTTTTTGGGAAACTGTTCTGTAGTTTCTAATAAAATTAAACATCTACCCTATGACCCAAAAATTCACTCCTCAATATATACCCAAGAGAAAAGAGTACATATAAAGATTTGTTAAAGAATGTTCACAGCAACTTAATTCACAACAGCTATAACCCAGAAACAATAACGACTAAGAAAATGATAATCACACAATGAAATGAAGCAATTAAAAAAGAATAGTTGACAATACCAACAACTTGGATGAATTGCAACACATTCTTATGCAGGGCAAAAGAAGCTAAATACAAAAGAGTAAGTACTGTTATAAGCCCATTTATATGATGTTTAAGAACAGACAAAAAAAAAACTTATGGTGGTAGAAATCAAAACAGTATTGCCAGAATAATAGCTTCTGACTGAAAAGTAGCATAAGAGAACTTTCTGGTATGGAAATGTTCTACATACCTTTATGTGAGTAGTGGTATATTAATATGTAAAAAATTCTTCAAGCTGTACACTTATGATTTTTGCATTTTATTGCAAATGATATATTCCAATTACACACAGAAAAACATTACATTACATATATAGAAGAATGGTGAATGTAATTTAACAGATTGACAATTCCAAGGCTTGGCAAAGAGGTGGAATAACAAGAATTCTCATACATTATTAGTAAGAATCCAAACTAGCAACTACTTTGGAAAACAGTCTAGCATTACCAACTAAAATTGAAAATGCACAAAAATGTCCACAACAGCATTATTTATAATTGCTGCAAGGTGAAAACAATTTAAATGTCCAGTCAAAAAAAGACTGAATAAATCTGGGGCAATATATTTATATAATGGAATATTCTGCAATGATAAACTACACAGCTCCATTAAAAAAAAAAAAAGGGATATAGTTCACAAAATAATGTAAAGTGAAAGCAGTCAGAGTAAAGAACACCAACTAAATAGTTCCATTTACATAAAGTTAAAAAAGCAAGCAAAACTAAACTACCAAGTCTGGATACAACCTTATATAGAAAAGTAAGAAAAGTGATTACCTAAAAGCCAGGCAGAGGCTACTCATTAAGAGGAAGAGCATAGTTGGTAAGAAGGGAGTTTAAGGAGGGCTTTCTGAAGAGCTGACAACAGTCCATTTAATGACCTGAATGTTGGTTATAAGAGTTATGCTTTGTAATTATTACATCAGAAAAGACGCACAGCTCAATGACTTTTCTGTATGGATGGTACAAATCAGAACAAAAAAGGTTAAAAAAAAATCAACTGGACATGGTAACTGATTGGATTTGCTGGGGAAGCGGAGGGTGGAGAAACAACCAAAGACAACTCCCAGGTTTCTGACTTGCACTACTGCTTGGATGATGCCCTTCCCTGAGGTAGGAAACAACATTTGCAGAAGAATATTAATTAAATGTTGGACATGTTGAATTTATAGTACTTTTGAGACATCCAAGTGCAGGTGTCCAACAAGCAATTAAGATGTACGCAGATCTAGAGCTCAGAGAAGTCCAGACTAGAGATATACATTTAAATTTTGGATTCATCCATAAGGGAAGTCATGGACATGGATGTGATTGTTTAGAGAAAGAAGACTGACAAGAGGGTATAGGGCTGATCCTCCATAAATCAACGGGCAGGCATAGGAGATTAAATCAGTAATGAAAACTAGGAAGCAAGTGGTAGGAGGAAAATCAAGACATGTTATGAACCATTAAGCAAGGGAAGAGAATGTCTCATGAGTAATAAGTCACTCACAGCAGGCTGATGTTAAGAAAGGTTATGGGTTATGTGCAATACTTAGCAAGCCAGTTTTTACTTCACCTCTTTCTGGTTGATTTGAGAGGCCTACATACATATGGAAATTCTTGTGGCATTTCAAATATGGACAAGTCATTAACTGGAGTCAGGCAAAAGTCTATCAATTTAGAAAAAAGTTAAGATACTTACCACATACCAGACACAAAAGTAAATTCCACATAAACTAAAAGAACTAAATATAAAAACAAATTTCAAACAAAATATATGAGAGTTAAAAAAAAATCTTGGAGTGTAGAGATTTTGCTAAACAAGATTAAAGAAAAAAAATTCAAAAGCTACAAATTAGTCAAAGATGGGACCACATACAAAATTTAAACTTCTAAATGAGTAAAGATACCTTAAATGAAAAGACGAGTGAGAAACTAGGAGAAAATATGTGTAGCACATACAACAGAGGATTAACCTCTGTGATATCTAAAGAATTCCTGCTAACCAACAAGAAAAAAAGAAGACAATCTAGAAGGAAAAATGTGTAAAGGTACGAACAGGCAATATCCAGAAGAAACACAAATGACCACTAAATATGTCTGCACAAAAATTAGGCTACAGATGGATCTGACACCTGATAAGCTATATTCTAGATGAATAAGGAATTTAATTTTTTTCAAAACTAAAAGAAATTATAAACACACATTTATCTGATATCAGAATGAGAAATGCCCTTCTAAATGCAAAGCCTACCATTTAAAAAAAAACTTTAAAAAATTGCCAAGAAAAATAATTACAATTTTCATACACTTTAAAAAAAAACCTATGCACTACAAAAATTAATGAAATAGAACTGAAGTGGCAAAATATTAAAAACAAATATAAAATATTCATATCCTTAAAAAATATAAAGCATTTGTCTAAATCAATGTAAAATACCCTAAGATCTATACAGGCAGGACTCAAGAGAAGAAATGCAGTTAATAAACATGTGAAAACCATTAAACCTTGCTTATGTTTGCAGGAAAAATGAAAATCAAAACAATGACATTTTTCATATCTCAAATTGATAAAGGTGTGAAAAATGAGAATGCCTAATACTGGCAAAGGTATAGGGCACCTGATATTCTTTTATATTCTTGGTGGAATTTTTAATGACACGAGAAAATAGTTGTAACATGTTAAACAAGGAAAAAAAGATATTATATATATACATGATCTTAACCACATTTTAAAATAAAGCTAAGTTTTACAAGCACTTACTTTTGTGCCAAGTGCTGCGCTGACTCTTTACAGATATTGGGGCATTGGTGCACTTCATATTCACAACAATCCTGAGTTATACGCTATTACTATCCTCAGTTCATGGAGGAGAAAACTGAGACAAAAGAAAGATCAAATTATGGAGCCAAGATTTCAACCCAGGTGCTCTTGCTCTAGAGTCTGTCATCTTAACTAGTAGCACAATGCCTAACAGGAAATAAATCAATCTCTTAAAACACAATGGAGTTGAGCATACTCCTTTTAATTCCTATTTCTCCATGGATCTACTTTGGATCCGCGGATCTTTACTTCTCAGATACAATGACTATTTTTAAAAAGGTCAATAATCACAAAACAGTGAAAATAACATTTTTTAAATTCCCATAAATTATGGGTGCTAGTAACAAAAGAAACATTATAGATCATAATCCAATGGCTCTAAAATTATTTAAAAACTTTTTTCTAAATGAAATTTTATGCAATATGAGAAACAGATTAAAGCAGGATTTTATTCTATCAGTGTAGTTTAAAAGCTCAAATTGTAACATTTACAGTGAAGCTCTTCTGATTAACACAAATTTTAACTTGTGGATGATTGGGGCAGTCAAATTTATTTTGATTACACAGTATCAAGAAAAACCTGATTCACAGAGATTAACAGTTGCAAATAAGAGTTTTTGATTAAAAAAAACCAAAGCAGTACATTACTACTATCTGAGGATATTATTACACCTGTTCAGAAAGTCTAAGAAGTAGAACATTTCTAAATTAAATCTCTAATACTATTAAGAAATGAGAATACTTGGTAATACAAACATTTTGGTAAAAAATAAAAATCTTAAAACATTCTAATCATGACATCAGGACATTATGCAGTCAAATGTTATTGCATAAGGCAAAGAAAGTTCCATAGTAGTGAATTTGCTTACATAATTTTATGTGAGCAAACAAGCACTGACCTGAATTTTCAAAATGCTAATATAGAATTACAGTCTTTCCAATCGTAGAATTTTCAAAAATTCAACTATATGCACAAAGAAAGCAAGAAACTATTTTAAGGATTGTTTTCCTGGGTGTTGGCATTATGGACATTTTTAGTATTTTTCCATTTGCTTATTTTCCCTCAAATATTCTCAATACACTGCCTTTTTATTTTAAAATAATTATAAATCACAGTAATTTGCAAAAAAATGCCCAGGAAGGTCCCAAGCACCTACACCTAACCTTCTCCTGATGGTGACATCTTGAATAACTCCAGTACAACCAGGAAACTGACTTTGGTACAATGCACAGAGTTTAGTTTTTCATGCACTCCTGTGCTATGTATGCCTGTGCTTTTTCTACACAATTTTATCACATTTGTAGCTTCATACAACCACAACTGAGATATAGAACTGTTCCCTGCCCATAGTGCTCCCTCATGCTGCCTCCTTAAACACAACACCCTTTCCCCATTTCCTACCTCCTGGCAACCATTCATCTGTTCTCTATAATTTTCTGATTTTAATGTTATATAAATGCAATCATACAGTATATATAACCTTTTAAGACTAACTTTTTCATTTTCACCTAGCATAACTCTTTTGAAATAACCTGGCAGTATAAAACAATGGTCTCTAATGTGTTAAAATTTAGCAGGATATGTATTTGAGTGTATATGAATGTTTATAGTGTTTTAAAGTTTAAAATACTAAAATATAAATAAGATGCTTACAAAATTCCTACTGTATTGTGCACAGCACCAGTTATCTGGGGAATGAATTTTGAAAACTGACAACCTAGTAAAAGTCTAGTGCAATCTAGTTAAATACTGTATAGAAGAGAAACCCAAGGCTCAGTGCTTTTAAGTCTTACCTATGTTTACAAGAATATGTCGTTTACTAGAATGCCATTCTACATTTTTCAGGCCAAGCTCTAGATTCCAGTTCTTTCCCAACCCAGGTGGGTTGATGTTACACTCAAATATGACCATTTGGTGTTCCCCCAAGATGATCACCATTTCCTGCCTTTCCTCGTGAGTTCCCTAAAGTTCTTCTGAATCAAGGAAACGATCTCTTAAATTTCTAGTTCTGCGTGATTTAGCCAGCACCATACCCCTTGCCTAATTCTCATCTCTAAGGGCAGTAGATATATGTGATTCGACATCTCTCTCAGAAAGGGCTACCTCACCTTTGTACAAATTCTCTTCCCCTCTCCAACCATCCCTTCCAGGCACCTAGACCCATTTTATCTTTCTTCCTTGGCTATTCTGCTAAGTCTTCCTGATAGCTCACCCCACTACTTATCTGTTAACTAATTAGATGTAACATGCCAAATCTCCCCAAGTTTAAACTTAGAAGTCAAACACTCCACAAACTTGTTTTTTGAATACTAAGCCTTCACAGTATTTAATGCCTCTGTTTTTCTAAAAAGATTGCTCTAAACAGGTAAAAACTGTAATACAAACTAGGCATTTTTGACATATAGATGTGAAAAAGATAGCACCAATGTTCATATATATTTTAAAATTTAACAGATATGGATACCACTATGTCAGTATTAGATCTAAATGGAATTTAAAGTAATGGTAAAGAGCTTGGACTCTTGGGCCAGACTATCTGGGTTAGAATCAGGCCTCTGTCACTGTATTATCTAAATCAAGTTCTATTCACATTCTGTGTGCTTCAGTTTCCTCATCTGTAAAATGGTGATAAATGTGCCTCATAGAACTGTTATGAGAATTAAATAATGTATGTAAGGCACTTGGAAAACTGCCTAGCACACAGTAGCATTATCTAAGTTATCTCTAATGTACGGCAGTCCAGAGTCACCTTTTTGTGCTATCTCCATTCCTCTTGTATTCGGAATTCATAATCCTTCTGAAATTTACATACCAAGAAACAATGATAAAGAATCTATATTTTATTTATTAAATTCATCTTAGTCAAAACTATTAGAACATTTTTACATACTAGCAGTTATTAACATTCCATCAAATATGAATTGAAGCACTTGAAAGTATTATGGTGATAGGAAGAATGCTAGAAAAAAGGTCAAATCAGAATATATAACATAATTTTATGTTTAAAAATGGGGATAATAATATGGTCATATATATGTTTGTATATGCATAAAACAGATCTGGGAAGTTTCATGGCTGCTTAGGGAGAGGGAGAACTACATGTCTTGCCTAAGGAGTATGAAGGAGACTGCTCAAGTATGTGGTTTAGCATCTTCGAATTTGAAGCACTGAATTTATCACCTATGCAAGAATTTAACTGCAAAAATAGAGGCAGGGATTGGGTGGAAGGATAACTCTAAATAAGTACTCTGGAAGCCAGGTTTTTAGTCCCAATCTGCCACTTTGTTATTTTAAGCAAGTCACTTAATCTCTAGGTCTGGCTGGACTAAACAAGGATCAGCAAAGATTTCTAGGTTCTATTCTACTTCTAAAAATGTATGATCTCAGTGAGAGGGGTAGTAAATAGATGGCACTTTTTTTGACACAGGGTAAGTACTAGTCCAACATTTTACAAAGTAAGAGAACTTTTTGAGGACTGGATGGTTTTCAAATACTTTATTACAGTTTTAAGAACTGTAGAACTGTCAAGCCCATTAACCTTTCAAGATGATTTGTACTATTTTTACACAGAAACTCTTCTCAGAAGAGGTCTAATGTAACTTGTAGGAAATACTTAGAAAGAATATTCTGCACATTATTTTGTTTCTCTTGCCACAGTTCTGAAATTGTTTTTAAATGGACTTTGTTTTTATACTATGTCATAGAGTGAATACAGAACACTAAAACAATTTACACTTGAAATATATAAATGACTAAAATACCTAAAACAAGAAATTCATAATACTTAGAGGTGTTTATTATCGGACACTGCAAAAAAAATAATAACACCTCCAATCAATAATAGCTATAAATGAGTACATACATTGTTCCAGGTTTCATCCATGTATGTATTCCATGTTATTACCTTTAATCTTACTAGTCAATCTGGTAAAGTAGGTTTTAATATTTTCAGTTCATACAGGAAGCAATGAGGCTCTATGAAGATAACTGATTAGCTTGAGGCCACAGTTCAAGTGACTGACAGAGCTAAAGCCCCCTGAGAATCTTTGGAACTGAACTCTGCACCAGACAGGAGTTACTTCATGTTGGACGGTAGGCTGTTACAGATTTGCAGCAGTTTTTACTAATTTATATAAAAGTGAGGAAAAATAGGGAGAAGAAAAACTTTTTAATAAAGCTAAATGACTCAATTTAAAAGTATTTTATTCTGAGATTCTGTTCTTTCCAATTATTTGAGTTAAAATGTCCCTTCTTAAAATGAAGTGATGGTGACAGTAGATAGTGACATGGGTTATTGTTGCTTTTTTTATTGGCTATACCAGGAAAAAAAAAACTGGCAACTATGTTGCAGCCCCCCAAGTTTGGGGGAAATATTTCTTTTGAAACCCAAAAGCCTGGGAACTACTCCCTTAGAAAATGATGACTCCCAAAATACTAGAGGACTTCACACATACACACAATCTCTCTTTCTCTCTCTCTCTCTCTGCCCCCACCACACCCCCTCAGGATTCTCTCATTAATCTCTATTTGGATTAGCACACATAAGGATTGAGAAATGAGAATAAAGTGAGTTTCAGCAATCCAAAGTCAGATGAACTAATGCCAGATTCTGGTAGAGGGCTTTCCTCAAAATTCTTTTCATCACTTAATTTTTCTCATCCCTTTTCAGTACTGGGCTCAAACTCTTTTCCTAAGATAGTAACATTTTTTAATACTACTGCTAAATGGCAATCAATACTAAAGTCAAATAAAAACAACTACTTGAGGTCTCAAATAATTTGCTTTTATTTAAAGCCTTTTTCACTTTGATAAAATAAAAAATTTTAATGATGTTTCTTCTATCTACAAAAGAAAACTGGTCTACAAATCAGACACAAGACGCTTTAATTTCCAAATTTTTGTATCTCCATTAAATAAATAGGTAGATATACATATGATTTTCCAAGTTCATGAACAGGCTGATCAAACTGGATAAATTTCTTGAAAATAATTTTATTGTGTAAATGGCAAATAAGCTATTTACTCTTCTTATTACCATGTCTTATTTCTTACCTATATTCCTTTAGGGAGCATCAAATTTAAAATATTTTATGTACATAATTAACATAAGTTTTGCTCACAACATATTAAATTCACATTTAAAACTACAAAGAGACCTATTTTTAGTCTTACATATATTTTTAATATACTACTTGATGTTATTTACGTTATTTTATAGTGCTTTATTAAAAAGATAGAGCAGAAAAATCTGGATCTTGGATACATAACTAAAAGTATTTATAATCTATACCTGTAAATTACACTGTTCAAAAACACTCCTTTTTAAAGGAAAGTCACTTTTAAGAATTAAACATACAGTCTGGGTAACCTACAGCACTCTTTCCATGCCCAAATGATAACAGGTTCAGTTATATTTATTATAGATTGCACTGTTTCCAAACTAAAATTGGTAATAATTCTGCTTAAATTTTATATTAATCTAACATTAAGTTACTTTTACTTCTCCTTTTTTTTAAATACTTGAAATATATTGCTGGATAGTATTTTCATTATGTACTTATTCAACTAACTTTGGGTGCAAGGTACTTTTATGTATAAAAGTCCTTTACAATGGACAGTGAAAATAATATAAAAATGTTTGCATAAAATACACTCAGTGGTTCTCAAAGGGAATCTGAGAGTCTATTAATAATCTTTTAACCTGGTTCAAAATACTCAAGAACAAATGTGAGCTTTCTGTCACGTTGACAAAATTTAACTGTTAACTGAGACCTACATTTTAAATGCATTATGTTTAATGTAGCAACAATGATGACTATTCTCCCATTAATAGCTACAGGATTTTGGTTTAAGGGCAAATGAGACAGAGTACCTGGTCCATGAAAAAGGATAAGCGGAAAAGATTGGCAGCATGAAGTTTGTAAATAGTAGCAAGACAAACTCCAGTGCTAGCTTGTTCATGTAATCACCAATATGTAGGTCAGAATAAACTAGTAAGCTATATATTACTGTCTACCTAGCAATCTACAGATCAACAGGAGAGGAAGAAACTGCTCAAATGTGATTACTGTTAACAAATTTGAAATATAAAGCACCTCTTATTAAAATTGTAACCTTCAATTCTGAAATCCTTTCTACCACTTTTGCTCTTGTAACTTGCCTAGGAAAATATAATGCAGAAAATAAAATGTAACTGATAAATCAACTACCACTTTTAAGAAAACCTAAAATTATCTGCCAAACAAACCAATTTCTCCAGTTTGGCTATGCGTGTATTTTTATTCTTCTATGGATATCCCATTACACTAATCAACAATGTTTATAAGTCACCCTAATGTCCAAACATCACATATAAGCCATACTCATTTTTTACTCAAATTAGGCTCAAACTGGACCCAAACTCAGGCCATTTCCCCATCCCGGGCATACTGATATATACGCGGGGGAATCCAAGAAATCAGTTAAGTGCCGGTATCTTCTTCCAGAGTAGGGTCAAATTTGTATTTGCCCGCAAATGCTACCGTCGCAAAAAGTCTTCAAATTCTCATTAGCGGTGCAGAGTACAAAGAGGCCTGACCACCGAAACACCTGTCCTAGCCCCGGGAAGGCAGTGGGAAATGCAGTCCCCCAAGCCCACGCCAGGAGCACAGCCTCAGGCTGCAGGGATCCTGGGCAAGGGGTGGCCACATACCTCCCGGCTCCCTCGGGCAGGGTCCCACAACCCGGACGCGCTTCCCCCACGAGAACCAGAACATCTGTCAAGCTAGCCGGGACCCACCCTCCACGAAGCCCTCTCCTCACTCTTTCCCAACCCTGCCCCTGGCTGCCCAATTGCTCCGGGTCCGCTCCGGCCTCCAGCTGCACTCTTGCCACCTCATCCCTCCTCGCCGGTCTCGCGGCCCCGCCACCTCTGCCGGGCGGCCTGGGTTCGAGCCGCCCACGGGCCACAGTCCCGGCCCCGGACCCCGGCCAGGCTTACAGAGCCGACGGTCCCTTCGCGGCCCGGTCCCCGCCGCCCCCGAGGCCCGAGCTCCCGGCGCGCGCTCCCCACCCCCAGCCTCCGCCCTCTCCCCGCTCGGCCGCTCCCGGCCCGCTCCCCCAAGCCGGGCTACCTGGAGGCAAGGGCGGCGGAGCACTTCACCCAGGGCCCCAGGTCGCAGAGGGCCCGGTGCTCGGGGTCCCGCTCCTTCTCCCGCTCCACGTGGTAGGCGTATATGGAGAGCAGGATCCCGGCCGCGCACACTGCATACCGGGCCACCCGCTCCCACCGCGGCACCGACACTCTCAGCAGGACGGGCGCCGCCATCTTCCCCCCTCCGCGGCCGCCGCCTCCTTCGCCGCCGCCGCCTCCCTCCGCCTCCACCTCAGCCGCCGCCGCCCGTCGGGGCCCGACCCAGCCGCCGCCGCTACCGCCACCGCCTCCGCCGCCACCGCCACAGCCGCCGCCGCCGCCGCGCCCCATTGGCTCGACCGTCTCCTCCGGGCCCCGCCCCCACAGGCGCGCGGCCCAACCGCCCCGAAAGGAGAGAGCCCAGCGCGACGGGGAAGGCGCGCGCGGGCACGGAGGGAGGGGGCGGAGCGCGCAACCGCCGGGAGGCCGGGCCGCGCGGATGGGCGGGGCCATGGAGGGGAGGAGCCAGATGAGGGGAGGAGCCAGGTGAGGGGAGGGGAGGGGAGGGGAGAGGAGGGGAGAGGAGGGGAGAGGAGGGGAGGGGAGGGGAGAGGAGGGGAGGGGAGGGGAGAGGAGGGGAGGGGAGGGGGCGGGGCCAGCAGGGGGACAGGGGAGGCTCCTGCTGAGGTGGGGAGCGTGGCGCCTTTGGGGAACGGGCGCAATGAATTAATCACAGATACCACTGTGTGTGACACCACCCTTGGCCCCTCCCCCTGGGGGGTGGTGATCAGTTGCATCGTTTTTTCCTTTTTTGTCATTATCACTTGATATTTTCTGACCCAATCAACCGTGGCCAATGCCCAGAGCTCTGGAGCCAGGCTTCCCTTACCACATCTTCCTCACCACCACCTTCAGGCAGCCCATGTTCAACAGGTGCAAATTTAACTATTTCTTAAAAATTATGAATACCTTTCTTCTCTGTAAACTGAATTTGAGATGGCTTAACATAATTTATGTCATATAGAAAAATAGATGAATATTCCATTATGTACATACCCAATTTTGTATAAAAACGAACTAAAAAAATCAGGACAATTCTTAAAATTGAGACATAAATTTTACTCTGAGCTTCCTGGTGGCCAAAATTAAAAGAAAAACACATGTGTGTGCTTCTCACTGTCTCTAAGAAGAAAGAAACACTCCATTCTTGGAGACTGCCAGCTTTTGCTTGATTGCAGCTCTGAAAGAGATTTCAAGAGCTTTATATAAATTTTTAGTAACAAGCAATGTCCTTGTATTAACTATTTTTGGGTAACAAATTACCCCAAATTTAGCAGCTTAAAACAAAAATCCCTTATTTTCTCGGTTTCTGTGGGTCAGGAATGTGACTGCCATTTAGGCCTTCTGGCTCAAGTTCTCTCAAAAGCTTCATGCAACATGTGGACCAGGGCTGCAGGCATCTCAAGGCTAGAGAATCCTTTTTCAAGTTCACTCAATGGCCATTGGCAGGCCTCAGGTCCTTTCTGGCTGTTGTCTGGATACACAGATTGCTTCTTGCTTCTCTTCATAAGAAGCTGCTAGCTTTCCTTACAGCAAGGGTTGAGAGAGGGAGATGGAAGTCACAGCCATTGCTGTGACCTGATCTCAGAAAAGACAGCCCATCACTTTCACATATTCTGTTGCTTAGAAGATAGTCCACAACTTAAGTGTCCATTGAGGAATGAATAGATTAAGAAAATTTGGTATGTACATAATGGAATATTATTCATCCATAAAAAAGAAGGAAATCCTACCATTTGAGACAACATGGATGAATCTTGAGGACATTATGCTATAAATAATAGTCAGGCAGAGAAAGAGAAACACTTTATGATCTTACATGTGGAATATAAAAGAGATGAACTCACAGAAACAGAGTAGATTGGTGACTGACAGAGGATGCAGGGTGGGGGAAATGAGGAGATGTTGGTTAAAGAGTACAAACTTCCTATTACAAGATAAATAAGTTCTGGGGATCTAAGTACAGCATGGTAACTATAGTTAATAATACTGTATGGTATACTTGAAAGTTGCTAAGAGTACATTTTAAATGTTCTCAACACACACACAAAAGGTAATGATGTGAAGTGATGGATGTAAGTAACTTATATGTGGTAATCATCTCACAATATACATGTATATCAAATCACCATGTTTTGCACATTGTTAAGCTTACACATTGGTTATATGTCAATTTATCTCAATAAACGTAGGGAGAAGAAGAAGCTGGTCCCCACATCTAGGCCACACTAAAACGGAGAGAATTACACAAAGCATAAATACCAAGAGTGGGGATCACTGGGAGCCAGCCTAAAGGCTGCCTGCCACAGTCCTCAAAAAGATCACCACTCTGACTCTCTAGTGGTGTTTCCATAAATCTAAGTGGACTGATTCTCATGCAACCCCCCTCTTTCTGGATTCATTACTCATTTGATAAGACCTGTTGGTCATCTGGCTTCTTTCACTCATCATTAGGTTTGTGAGGTTTATCTGTGTTATTGTACACAGCTATTGTTATTTTTCATTGCTATGTAATAGTCCAGTATATGAATAACCACAGTTTGATTTATCCATTCTGTCCACTGTTAATAGACATTTGACCTGTTTTTAGCTATTATGAATAAGGTGCTAGGAATATTCAGTTAACATCTTTTGGTGGACATAAACACTCATTTCTATTGGGAATACATCTAGGAGTGGAATTAGAGTCAAACAGTATTAGTACATACTGCCTCTGTCAATTCAGGTCTTCCAAGAAGCAGATACCAAGGTGGAGTTAGACATGTAAGAGATTCACAGGGGCAATGCCTATGATGGACAAAGATGAGAAGCAACAAGAACAGGCATGGAAAGCCTCCAGACCACAGTGCAGGTCTGACCACTGTGAAAGCTCTACAATCTCAGCCAGGCTGAGAGGGACCCCCAGAGTACAGACTGCCCCTTATTGGAGCCATTTGCAAGGCAGGAATGGTCTAGATCTACTACCCCTGCCATGTACGGTTACTGGCTGGGAGCAGCCTGGGGAGAGCATGGCTTCAGCATGAGCACTGCGATGGATCCCAGGTAAGGCTACTGGCTGACTAGCCTCCCTGCAGCAGGCTGTCTTGAAGATTGCAGTAGTGGGGCACCAAGGCCACTATACTACCAAACAGCTTTCCAAAATGGTTGCACCAATTTCAACTCCCACTAGCAAAGTATGAATTCTCAGCACCCTACATCCTTACCAACCCTTGGCAATGTCAGTGCTATTAGTTTTGGACATCTTGTTGGCCTTCTGGAGGGATACCTTTGTGGCTTTAAAATCACCTCTGCCTGAAGACTAATGAATTTGAGCACCTTTAATATACTTATTGACTATTTAGATGTTCTCTTTTGTGAAGTGCCTATTCAAGTCTCTTTCCCACTTTTAAAAATAGATTGTCTGTCTTTCTCTTATTGGTTTATAGAAGTTCTTTATATGTTTTGGATACTGATCCTTTGTCAGTATGTGTATTATAGAAACCTTTTCCCACATTGTCTTGCCTTTTCCCTCTCTTAATGGAGTTTTTTGCAGAACAATAGAAGAGACTGAATTCCTCATGCACATTCCACTACCTCTCACCTTGGAGATTTCAAACTCCTTATCCACAGCTTAGATATCTCTTTCTCCTGGAAGGCTTTCCCACCTCTATTATAAAAGACTCTAGTGACACAAACCCAGTTCATTGGGCCAGGGACCTAACCCTCTCAGGACTCTTCTCTGCTCATTTCTCACCTCTTTGTGATGATTTTGTTCTCTCAGACCAGTTTGTATACTGAAGAAAAAGTGGCTCCTGCAGTTCTTCTGTCTTACATCTTTGTTTTCTCCTCCCAAAAGGGACTGCCTCTCCTTCCTTAAATCCAGTTTCAAAAATCCTGATGAAGAATTCCAACAGACTGACCAGATTTAGGTCACTCATGGGCCCTGTAGCTAGAAAGACAGTGCTGGGGATGGCAACGCCCAAAAGAACTATAGGAGACTCTACATCGGGGCCGTCCTCCCAAATACAGGAGAGTGCTGTTGCCAGAAGCAGGAAAGGATGACTGGACAGACAAAATAGAGGCTAATCCACTCATTTAGTCCACAAATATTTATTCAGCACTATGCCAGGCACACAGCAGAGAAGATGATCACAGCCCTTGCCCCACGGAGCTCTGTGCGGGGATGGCTCTGCGTGAGGCTATCCCTGTCATTATAGATAAGGAAACGGAGGTTCAAAAAGGCAAAGTAACCTGCTTAAAATCACATAGCTAAGTTGCAGAACTGGGATTTAAGCTCCAACAGTCTGGCTCCCGGATCCACACTCTCAACTCCTGTGCCTTGTGGTAATAGAAAGACTTTGCATTCTTTTTTTCCTTAGTGCTTCCCACCAATAAAACATAATATGTATTGTACTTTTTAAAAATCTTTTTTATATCTGTTTCTCCGAGATCTTTGTCTGCTTTATTAATTACTGTAATATCCTCTAGAGCAGTACATGACCACAGAGCATGTACCCAGTGAGTACAATTTGAATGAATGAATGAATTAGTATTGAAAAAAGTGTTAGCTATTAGAGTCTTTGCACAAGCAATGGGCCCAAAACAAATATCTTTCCTCAAATAAAATAGAAGTTCTCCCCACAGAGATTCCTTTTATCACTACCCCAAAACAAAAGGCAAAAACTCAGAAAGCTTTTGCAATAGCGTTTGCCCTCTGTGCCTTCACCACACCTCTCTTAAGTTCTTTCCTGAGCATGTGGACAGCTGTGCAATTTCCCTGATTGACTCTCCTATGTCTTCCTCAACTCTAATAATCTTTGCTTCCATTCCACTTAAGCTGCCCACAGGAGTGGCCTTTGTGATCCTTTTGAATGACCAGATTTCTGAAATCTTAAACTCCAATATTCTGCTCTTTTTATTTTCTCTCAATACAGATTGCAGTTTTCAAGATGGCTCCAACAAGATCTCCCATCCCACATGCTCTTCTTTATTGTGACATTGACCCTGTTCCCATCATGATAGTGGGTCTATGTTCCTTTCTCTTGAATCCAAGAAAGTCTGTGACTATGGCAGAGGTGATGCTCTGTACCTCCTGAGGCTATATCATTAAAGGTAATACCAATTCTCTCTGGGCTTCTTAACATGTTCATTCCTGGAATCCAGTCACCATGCTATGAGGCAGCACAGACTACAAAGAGGCTGCATTTAGTCTTGTAGCAATTGCCCCATGTTTCAGCTCCCAGCCAACATAAGTCACCAGACATGAGGCTTAGAAACTTCTGAGTTAACTCCAGCCTCAGCCATCAGCAACAGCATGAGAGATCCAAGTGAGAAATCACCTAGCTAAATCCAGTCAATCCCAGAACCATGAAAATATGAAAAGATTGTTGTTTTAAGCCTCTAAAGTTTTGGAGTTAAACATAATGCAGCAAGAGCAACTAAAACTCCCTCCTTTCCTCTAGCACTCTGATTCTCTTACTCATCAAACTTAGTCTCTCGGCAGACATGTGCTGTGCCCTAACCGATGTTTTCCCCATAGTCCCAGCAGAAGAGGGGTTGTGGCATCTTCCTGTTCTTCATGGCTATTTCCAGACCATTTTTCATGCTATTTACCTAACCTAATGTCTCCTACCTAAATGTCTGTGTATTCTCCTACATTTATCACTTGAATATCTATCACACTCAATCTGTGTGACTGCAGCAAGCTCTGACTTTATAGAGTTCCCTCCCTAAGGATTTCTGAGATTCTCCAAGGAGGCTCATATGCCACCCATAAAGAGGTGAGTTGATTTGCCCACAGTCCATACTCCAGTCAGGAGTGAACCCAAATACCAGCTACACCTGGGTCTCCCTGCATGCCACACTTTTTTTCTTGCATACATTTTATTCATTACATGAGGACAAGAACACTTTTTTAGCTAATCAGGTGCATGCTTTCTGTTTAAAGTAAAACATATAATAAATAACCCCTGCCAAGATGCTGAATTCCTAGTGGGACCATGTGTTAAAAACAGTTGTCTTCAAAAATAATTCCAATGAATGATTATCATTGTGCATATTTTAAAACTTCCTAGAGACTTCCCAAATACTTTATGAACTCCTCAATAATTCACAGGAAGTCCAAGAAAAATTATTCAAAAATAATTAACAAAAGCCTTTACCTTCTTTCATAATTTAGTTGGTGATCTTTTCTTGCTGGTATAGAAAATATTTTTTAGAAGAACCTTCTCTGTGTTAGGAACAGGCCTCTTCTAGGAACCTCTTGGCCATGAGTCGCACACAACAGTTTACAAAAGGTAAACCACTTTTATGTAAGAAATATGTTTTACAAAAGCATATTGAATGCAGGCACATTTTGAGCATCAGAGGAAGTGGTCTGGAACAAGGGCAGAGGGGCAGTGTTTCGTTGGCTAAGAGCATGTGTCGGAATTGCAGCCCTACCTCTTTACTAGCCACATGTGCTTGGAAAGGTACTTAACCTCCTTCTGCCTCCGTATCTTCATCTATAAGATGGGGATGGCAGTTGTACCTGCCTCAGAGTGTTTAAGAAGGATTAAATACATGGCACCTGGTACATACCAAGTGCTGATAAATGTTAACTATTGTTACCTTAATCTTTGTGTCTGTGGGCAGAAGAAAAATGCAGCATTCGGAGAAATTAAATTCCTCCAGAAGCAATGACTAAAACTAAATTGCTATTTGAAAATTAAAATTATTATATTGCATAAATACTATCCAGAATTTAACTTATCTATACTCCAATAATTCCATGAAACTTATCAATTTGTGTAGTTACTTAGAAGAACATCTAACAGCTAATTTAAAATGCAGATTCCTGGGTTTTGCTTTCCACCTAATTCCCCATAGGAAAGGCCTAGGAATGTATCAAGGAATTTGTCAAGGCTTCCAGTGATCCTTTTGCTTAGGCAAATTCAAGTAGTAACATTGATTGAAGGGTTGGTGAATGCATGCTTTTCCTGGGCATAATTAGTAAGCCCTATCCTACAGGTTAAATGATGTTGGCCAGAGGGCAGCTGTTTTCAAATTCTGATGTGCTTGAGAATCACCTGGAAAGCTGGTCCTGCCTCCAAGAGACTCAGAGTCAGAGATCCTGGGGGTGCTCAGGAGTGTGACGTTTTAATCAGTTCCTCCCTTCCAGGGTGAGTCAAAAGAAGCACTTTTGACTCTTATCTTTCACATTTAAGAGAAGCCAGACATATTTTTTAAAAGAAAAAGCCTGAGTGTGCTGTATAGTTTGAATATCCTGGCATCATCACCTTGTGGGTACAAACAAGGTCACATTAAAATTATAAGTGAATCTTGTGAATTTTGAACACCAGATGATTATGCAGAATCATTATGCAGAATTCCTTTCCAGGAATATCTAGGATATTTTTTAAAAGTGCCTTCATGTGTGCATGTCTTTTTATTCACCAAACTGGCAGTTCAAATCTCAGCTCTACCACTTACCAGCCCTGGGCAAGTTCCTTGTTACTTATCTATTGCTGCATTACAAATTATCCAAAAACTTAGTGACTTAAATAGCAGCACTCAGTATTATTTCTCATAATTTCTGTGGATTAGGGTTTTAGGAGGGGCTTGGGTGGCTCAGTGTCTCATGTGGTTGAAATCAGACAGAGATTAGAACTGGAACAGCAGGGGAGCACAGCAACTGAGGCTGGCTGTGTATCTCTCTCTTTCTCTCTCTATGGAGTTCCAGGATCTCTCTGTGTGGTCACTCCATGTGGGTTAGTTTGAGCTTCCTCGCAGCATGGTGGCCTCAGGGCAGCTAAGGGCTCCAGGTAAGAATTTCAGTCCTACAAATTAATAAAGGGAAACCTCACTGACATGGCGTTAGGAGGCCAGCAGGGGGAGCTCTAATGCCCACCACACCTTATGAAGTTTAGACCCCACTAGGATGTCACACCCCACCCTTATTTCTCGCCCGCCTTCCCTCCTCAGCCTGGTCTTTCTTAAACATCTGGCTATCACAACCAGGTGCCACTAGGAATATGGCAGATTCCAAAGTCTGCCTCCACTGGTCCTGACAAATCTTTCCTACAAATTCATAGTTCTAAATTGTGAACAGAATTGAAGCTGATCTTTGGCCAGAGTCCCCCATTAAGTCTGTATGTGCAGATTGATAGTTGGGAGGGCGGTAGCTATTTAGGCCCAGACACTGAACACATTTAAGTCCAAGCTTCTGCTTGTCAGCATATCTTGTTGCGCCTACCAGGACCCTCTTAATCACCTCTCTCTTCAGGATGTGGCCATGTATTTGGGAGAATGTTTTCATGATTTCCTTGACTTCTGTTGTGCTAGAAGAACTGTCACCCTGGAAAGGTGAGAGATGGCCTCACCGGGAACATATTTCCATAGGTATTTGGGAGGAGGCAAGAAGGTGCATTAAGAGATCACCAGAAGTCAGACTTGGCCTCTAGGGAAAAGGTGCCCCATCTGGAGGCTGAAGGAGCAGTTCTCACAAGTGATCCTCTGGGTACCAGAGCCCACACCATACACTTTGGTACACAGATATCAGTGTTGCTAAGAGGGGGCAGGGAGGACTCCAAGGATCTACCCCAACTGTATGGGCCTCTGGTTCTCTCCTAGATACGCAGGATTGAAACCTCTCCTAGATTTGGGCAATCTCCCACCTATGGAGGCAGAGACCACCTCCCACTGAAAGAGCTAAAACCCCAGACGCTTGCTTTCCCAGCTCTGCCAGAAGGAGGGTATGGGGAGATGTGAGGCCCCATGTCAAGGAGGGTATATGCATCTCCACTTGTTTGTGTAGGTGACAGTGACAGGGTTCTGGTGCCAGGCAGGGCGGGCTGGCTGTCCAGGGCATAGGGAGGGGTATCTTCACCAGATCATCTCCCAGATGGGATCTGGGCCTCTGTTGCTGTCTGCACAGTTTCCCATCATGTTTTCCTTGGAATTTTGCAAACTATCCAGGATCCTTTTAATAAATTCCTTTTCTTTTTAAATTAGCCGGAGTTGATTGTGATGCTTGCCCATAGGGCCTTAACCAGTACTGGAAATTTAAGCATTTTTATTAAGTCTGGAACCTTCAGAGCACAGTTCCATCAGCAGGGACACCCGTGTTTATGAGGATGCTGCTGGTCTTGCAGGGGTAAAATTTGCCAAGGGGCCGTGGACATCAGCCGAGGAGGCCAGAGGAGGGGGGAGCACGGCAGATGCCCCGGAGTAGCGCACTTGCCAGTTCTCAGGAGCACCAGTAAGACACGCTGGAAGACTCCCTTCACTAGTGGGGGGCAGGTCCTATGATAGCAGGTGAGGGTAAGATCCAGAGGCATCAGCATCTTCATCACCATTGATGTGATCTACCAGTGAAGCCTGGCTGTGTCCTCTGCCTCAGGGTTTCTCACAAGGCTGCAGTCTTATCTGAAGGTTCAGCTCCAGAAGGGTCTGCTTCGAAGCTCCTTCATATAGGTTGGCAAAATTCACTTCCTTACTAGTGGTTGGACTGGAGCCTCAGTTCCTTGATGGCTGTTGCCGAGAGGCACCCTCAGTTCTTTGCCATCTGCGCCTCTCCATGTGGCTTGTTTCCTTAGACCGAGCAAGCAGAGAGAACAAGAGAGAGAGCACCAGCACGAGAGACGGAAGTCCCAGGCTTCTGTGACCGAGTCGGGGTCCCACCACCTTTCTGTATGCTGTTCCTTAGAAGCAAGTCACCAGCCCAGCCCACACTTAAGAGGAAGGTATTGTACAAGGGAGTCAAGACCAGGAGGCAGGATTATTGGGAGCCATGTCAGAAGCTGCCTTCCACACATGGTGCATAGAAGGTAGGGATGGGGTCGCCATCAAAGAAATGTAGAATTTTCTGATTGAAAAGAAAAGTCCCTATAAATCCAGCCACCTACAGGATTGTTGAATTCCTGATACAGCCGCCTTCCAAGTGGCTCTTCATTCTCCATCTGCACGATGACATGGTCAGAAACGGTATGTCAGTCACACTGCACTAGAGGCCTCCTGCCTGTGACGTCTGCCCGTAGCCAAGCAGGCACTATGACCTGTGGACAGGGTGGGAAACAAAAGTCAGAACTTTCTGTTCTCTTTAAATGATAGTTAACTGCTTTGATGAAAGCTGAAGAGTGAATAGTAAATAAAGATTTTGTCTAATTTTTGAAGTAACCTGGAACACGTAGAATGTTTCTGTAATTAGTCCCCGTATGTTGACCTATAAAACACCAAAGATCTCTCTAAGGAGCTGGTCAAATGAGCAAGTTTTAAAGAAAAAAAGTAGTGGGAGTGTCTAATATAACCAAAATCAGACATCAAACTCAACAGTTAAAAATTCCAGAACCAAGAAAATAAACAGATCAAAAGAAAGGAAAGGCCCTAGTGTTTTACTCCTTTGACATTAAGGATATTTTTCATATGCAATTCTGAATTTGGCAAGAAGTATGCACTGTGGCCTGGAGACTGGCAGACAGCATTTCAGAGTTCATGGCACGTTCTCCGGGAAACTGCTGTCAAAAACTGTGGCATCATGCTTGACCACTCACTCACTCACAAGAGTTGGATCAAATGACTGTTTATAAATGTCAACTCTAGCTGCAAAAGACAAAAGATTGTAGAAGATAATTAAGGCTATAAAAAAGCCATGATTCTGGGAAAGAACTAAGGAAGGAGGGAAGGATGAAGGGAGGCCCCTTCTCTCAAATACTACCCCCTCATTTTGGGTGATTACAGGATCATAGGAATACATGTGAGGCCTACCTTGAGGGCGACAGCACTGTTCTGGAAGCACTGTGTGCTTATAGGAAAACAATTCTAATTAATTAACCCATAAAACTGCCAAGATGAAAGGATCTTAGAGAACATGCGCTCTCACCCCTAATTTTAAAGATGAGGAAATTGGGTTCCAAAGAGAATAAGTAACTCACCAAGTAGACAGAGATGACTGACACTTAGGTCAGCCATTGCCACAAGGGGTCCAATATGGAACACTAAATCTAGCACAGTAATGTCTGCATCTCAGGGGACAACCAGTTCATTCTTTGCCTTTTGTACTCCCTCCAGCAAGCAGTATTTCTCAACTTTGTGTTTGTGCAAACTCTTGAACCAAGAGACACTCCATTCTGTTTGCAACTGAGGGCAAAGGCTAGGCTGGTTCGGACCCAGAGGTCACAGAAGAAACACATTTATTTTTCCTGGTAGATGGGTAGGGAGTATTCTGTTCCTTAGAAGCAAGTCACCAGTCCAACCCACACTTAAGAGGAAGGTATTGTACAAGGGAGTCAAGACCAGGAGGTAAAAGTTACTTTACTCTTGAAGTGAAAGAAAAGCATTCAAACCTATTCTGCATAAAACTTCACAACTGGCCAACTGGCAGAGAACAAATGGGAAAGGGGATAAACTCAAAAAAGACATTTGATGTTAATGCTAGTGGTGACTGAAATCATTTGTCTGCTTTTCTATATGCTTGTTCACAGCCCAAATGAAACAACTTTTAGTTCCAGATGCAAACTAAGCAACATTAAAATGAAGACACTGAAAACACCAAAGAGTCAAGGAAGGAAAGTTGTGTCCAGCGGTGTTGATGAATTGGTATCCCAAGAAATAAAGAAAGGAGAAAATGGAGGGTGAGGAGAGCAATATTTTGAGAGTTGAGCAGGTATTTTTATCAGATATAGTGTTAATACTTATTCCCTATGGTTCCCAAAATACCCAAAAAAGGGGGCAGGGAGAAAAAGGCAGGGTTGGAGGTAGAAAGAGGAGGAGGACTTGAATGAGAACTGGGGAAATTCCCAAGAGAATCGGAGGCAGGTCGAAGTTCTTGCTTTACTGCTCTCCCTCCAATTTTATATTTAGCATCAGAAAGATCCCAAGCTCTATTTTTGCCGTTTTCTCATATTCCGGAATCCATTCCTGTTCCTCAAGTATTTAGTTAGGGAGGAAAGCTGCAAGCTAGTACAATCTGCTCCCCTACCACCTCTGGAATTTTCCCCATGGAAATCAGACACAGTAGGATCAGACAATACAAGCATTCACTCGAGAGCAGCCAGGGATGCCTTTGTTCTGATGAACTGGAATGAAGCTTAACTATGCCAGGGAGCAACTTAAGCAAAGTGGAAATGGAAAATAATTTCCCACTTCTAGACAGAGTGAAGTTTCTAAGCAACAGCTTTGGGGTCTAAGAAAATCCAATGCATTACAAAGGATCATTTTCATTACGGCCTAATAAGATCCCAGTTGAAGTAAGTTGATAATGATTAAAGTTAATGAAAAGTGCTTACATATTTTGTTTTCTTTCTTATCCCCTCACTTTATTGAGGTATATTTGGTGTGTAAAAAGCTGTATATATTTCATGCATACAACTTGATGAGTTTGGGGGTTAAATTGTGTCCTTTTTTGGATCATATGGTAATTAGAATGCTTAAGCGTTTTGGACATACAGAAATGCTACCTGGATCATTTAAAAGGCAGTGTGTGATACTACTACTAAGTGTCTACAATAAGCTGTTTGTAGAGAGTTCTATCTTTGATTAAAAGAGGGAATTTAAAAGCCTCCAGCTAGGAACCATCGCAGCGCTCTAAGCCAAGAATAATTATAGCTGATGGAAAAAAGATGGTGGGGATTAAGGGGACAGGAAGAGACAGGAGAGATGGTCCCGAGGAACAACCAAACAGGACTTGGAAAGCAGGTAGATCTGGTGGCAGGGGTGAAGGGAGAAACCAAAGAAGACTTCCAGGTCATCAGGTTAGATGGCCAGGTATTGCACATGGTGCCAGTCATTGAGCTGGCATGAAGGAAGAGGAATGCCGTGCAGCCAGTCAACACGCTCTGACTGAGTGCCTACAGAGAGCCAGGTGGTCTCCAAGCTGCTACCAGATAATGGACAACTCACTCTTCCTGGCTGTCTACCCAACTAGAAAATGAAGCTGATTTCAAGAATCCAATACACCATTGTTTTTTGTGGATTTTTTTTTTGTATCATTAGTATAAAATCACATAAGCAACATTGTGGTTACTAGATTCCCCCCATTATCAAGTCCCCACCACATACCCCATTACAGTCACTGTCCATTAGGGTAGTATACACCATTGTTTTTAATGATTGGAGTAGATATTTGGAAGCCCTCACATCATATACGCATTTAATTAATTTTATGTATAAACAAAGTAAATAAAAGTGAACTCAATGAAGCCAAGAATTATGCCGTTGGGTAATCTCTCCTTCTGCCCATTGTGCCACTTACCAAGCATGCTGGGAGAGCAGTCCTGCAGGGGACTGAGAGGCGGCAAGGAGCAGAGCGACACAGCCACAGTGACTCCCTCTCCGTCTTGCTGCCAGTCTTGTTCCACTCCTTTCTATAATTTCAGTCATTTAAAAATGATTTCTCAAGTGTAAAATATTTGTTTCATTCAATGACAAAATAGACACTCAGTGTTCAAGTTTACTGAGAAGGAAAACAATTCAAATACCATTTGGGAACTTTTAAAAAAACATACATAATTCAAAGAAACTGAAAAAATCTCAGAGGTGTTACAGGAAGTAAAACTAGTTTTATGGGACTACCTGTTCATAAAGACAAGTAAATCTGGTTGGTTTCTTGGCCTTCTCTCTTCCCCATTTCTTTCTCCCTCTCAAAGTGTGGGTTTCATCTTTAAACTTGGAAAAAGGTGTTTGGGGAACTTTCATTGTTCAGGAGCCCATTGCTGCTAAAGGGCTGTTTTGTGTCATAACTAAGATGCATCAACTGGAATTTTTATTTTATAATTTATTTTGGTATCATTAATCTACAATTACATGTGCAATATTATGGTTATTAAACTACCCCCTTCATCAGGTCCCCCCCACCAGCCCCATTACAGTCACTGTCCATCAGTGTAGTGAGATGAGAATCACTACTTGTCTTCTCTGAGTTGTACAGCCCTCCCCGTGCCCCCCCCACCTTACATCTGCTAATCGTAATGCACCTTTTACCCTCTTATCCCTCCCTTCCCACCCATCTTCCCCAGTCCTTTTCCCTTTGGTAACTCTTAGTCCATTCTTGGGTTCTGTGAGTCTGCTGCTGTTTTGTTCCTTCACTTTTTTTCTTTGTTCTTATAGTCCACATATGAGTGAAATCATTTGATACTTGTCTTTTTCGGCTTGGCTTATTTCACTGAGCATAATACCCTCTAGCTCCATCCATGTTGTTGCAAATGGTAGGATTTGTTTTCTTCTTATGGCTGATTAATATGTACCACATCTTCTTTATCCATTCATCTAATGATGGACACTTACGTTGCTTCCATTTCTTGGCTATTGTAAATAGTGCTGCAATAAACATAGGGGTGCATATGTCTTTTTCAAACTGGGCTGCTGCAGTCTTAGGGTAAATTCCTAGGAGCGGTATTCCTGGGTCATATGGTATTTCTATTTTGAGTTTTTTGAGGAACCTCCATACTGCTTTCCACAATGGCTGAACTAATTTGCATTCCCACCAGCAGTGTAGGAGGGTTCCCTTTTCTCCACATCCTCGCCAACATTTGTTGTTGTTTGTCTTTTGGATGTTGGCCATCCTCACTGGTGTGAGATGATATCTCATTGTGGTTTTAATCTGCATTTCTCTGATGATTAGCGATGTGGAACATCTTTTCACGTGCCTGTTGGCCATGGGAATTTCTTCTTTGGAGAAGTGTCTGTTCATGTCCTCTGCCCATTTCTTAATTGGATTATTTGCTTTTTGTTTGTTAAGGTGCGTGAGTTCTTTATATATTTTGGATGTCAACCCCTTATCGATACGTCATTTATGAATATATTCTCCCATACTGTAGGATGTCTTTTTGTTCTACTGATGGTGTCCTTTGCTGTACAGAAGCCTTTCAACTTGAAATAGTCCCACTTGTTCATTTTTGCTTTTGTTTCCCTTGCCCGGGGAGATATATTCATGAAGAAGTCACTCATGTTTATGTCCAAGAGATTTTTGCCTATGCTTTTTTCCAATTTTATGGTTTCATGACTTACATTCAGGTCTTTAATCCACCTTGAGTTTACCTTTGTGTATGGGGTTAGACAGTAGTCCGGTTTCACTCTCTTACATGTAGCTGTCCAGTCTTTCCAACACCAGCTGCTGAAGAGGCTGTCATCTCCCCATTGTATATCCAAGGCTCCTTTATCAAATATTAATTGACTGTATATGTTTGGGTTAATGTTTGGATTTTCTATTCTGTTCCACTGGTCTGTGGGTCTGTTTTTGTGCCAATACCAAATTGTCTTGATTACTGTGGCTTTGTAGTAGAGCTTGAAGTCAGGGAGCATAATTCCCCCTGTTTGATTCCTCCTTCTCAGGATTGTTTGGCTATTCGGGGTCTTTTCTGGTTCCATATGTATTTTAGAATTATTTGTTCCAGTTCATTGAAGAAAGCTGTTGGTAGTTTGATAGGGATTGCATTGAATCCGTAGATTGCTTTAGGTAGTATAGCCATTTTGACAATATTTATTCTTCCTAGCCAAGAGCATGGGATGCATTTCCATTTGTTAGTGTCCTCTTTAATTTCTCTTAGGAGTGTCTTGTAGTTTTCAGGGTATAGGCCTTTCACTTACTTGGTTAGGTTTATTCCTAGGTATTTTATTCTTTTTGATGCAATTGTGAATGGAATTGTTTTTCTGATTTCTCTTTCTGTTAGTTCATCGTTAGTGTATAGGAAAGCAACAGATTTCTGTGTGTTAATTTTGTATCCTGCAACTTTGCTGAATTCACATATTAGTTCTAGTAGTTTTGGAGTGGAGTCTTTAGGGTATTTTATGTACAGTATCATGTCATCTGCAAATAGTGACAATTTGACTTCTTCTTTACCAATCTGGATGCCTTGTATGTCTTTGTTTTGTCTGATTGCCGTGACTAGGACCTCCAGTACTATGTTGAATAACAGTGGAGAGAGTGGGCACCCCTGTCTTGTTCCCGATCTTAGATGAAAAGCTTTCAGCTTCTCGCTATTAAGTATGATGTTAGCTGTTAGTTTGTCATATATAGCCTTTATGATGTTGAGGTACTTGCCATCTATACCCATTCTGTTGAGAATTTTAATCATGAATGGATGCTGAATTTTGTCAAATGCTTTTTCAGCATCTATGGAGTTGATCATGTGGTTTTTGTTCTTCTTTTTGTTGATGTGGTGGATGATGTTGATGGATTTTCAAATGTTGTACCATCCTTGCATCCCTGGGATGAATCCCACTCGATCATGGTGTATGATCCTCTTTATGTGTTTTTGAATTCGGTTTGCTAATATTTTGTTGACTATTTTTGCATCTACGTTCATCAGGGATATAGGTCTGTAATTTTCTTTTTTGGTGAGGTCTTTGCCCGGTTGTGGTAATAGAGTGATGCTGGCTTCATAGAATGAGTTTGGAAGTATTCCCTCCTCTTCTATTTTTTGGAAAACTTTAAGGAGAATGGGTGTTATTTCTTCTCTATATGTCTGGTAGAATTCAGAGGTGAATCCATCAGGTCCGGAGGTTTTGTTCTTGGGTAGTTTTTTGATTGCCGATTCAATTTCGTTGCTGGTGATAGGTCTGTTTAGTTTTTCTGTTTCTTGTTTGGTCAGTCTTGGAAGGCTGTATTTTTCTAAGAAGCTGTCCATTTCTTCTATGTTTTCCAGCTTGTTAGCATATAGATTCTCATAATATTCTCTTATAATTCTTTGTATTTCTGTGGGGTCCGTCGTTATTTTTTCTTTCTCATTTCTGATTCTGTTTATGTGCGTAGATTCTCTTTTTCTCTTAATGAGTCTGGCTAGGGGTTTATCCATTTTATTTATTTTTTCAAAGAACCAGCTCTTGGTTTTATTGATTTTTTCTATCATTTTATTCTTCTCAATTTTATTTATTTCTTCTCTGATCTTTATTATGTCCCTCCTTCTGGTGACTTTGGTCCTCCTTTGTTCTTCTTTTTCCAATTTCAATAATTGTGTCTTTAGACTATTCATTTGGGAATGTTCTTCCTTCTTTAAATGGTCCTGGATTGCAATATACTTTCCTCTTAGAACTGCCTTCGCTGCGTCCCACAGAAGTTGTGGCTTTGTGTTGTTGTTGTCATTAGTCTCCATATATTCTTTGATTTCTGTTCTCATTTGGTCGTTAACCCCTTGATTAATTAGGAGAATGTTGTTAAGTCTCCATGTATTTGTGAGCCTTTTTGATTTCTTTCTAAAATTTATTTCTAGTTTTATACCTTTGTGATCTGAGAAGTTGGTTGGTAAGATTTCAGTATTTTTGAATTTACTGAGGTTCTTTTTGTGGCCTAGTATGTGGTCTATTCTGGAAAATGTTCCATGTGCACTTGAGAAGAATGTGTATCCTGTTGCTTTTGGGGGCAGAGTTCTGTAAATGTCTGTTAAGTCGATCTGTTCTAGTGTGTTGTTCAGTGCCTCTGCTTCTTTACTTATTCTCTGTCTGGTTGATCTGTCCTTTGGAGTGAGTGGTGTGTGGAAGTCTCCTAAAATGAATGCATTGCTTTCTATTTCCTCCTTTAATTCTGTTAGTATTTGTTTCACATATGTCAGCGCTCCTGTGTTGGGTGCATATATATTTATAATGGTTATATCCTCTTTTTGTACTGACCCCTTTATCATTATATAATGTCCTTATTTGTCTCTTGCTAGTTTCTTCGTTTTGAAGTCTATTTTGTCCAATACAAGTACTGCAACACCTGCTTTTTTCTCCTTGTTGTTTGCATGAAATATCTTTTTCCATCCTTTCACTTTTAGTCTGTGTATGTCTTTGGGTTTGAGGTGAGTCTCTTGTAAGCAGCATATAGATGGGTCTTGATTTTTTTTTCCCATTCTGTTACTCTGTGTTTTTTGATTGGTGCATTCAGTCCATTTACATTTACGGTGATTATCGATAGATATGTACTTATTGCCATTGCTGGGTTTATATTTGTGGTTACCAAAGGTTCAAGGGTTGCTTCTTTACTATCTAACAATCTAACTTAACTGTCTTGTTAAGTTATTGTAAACACCGTCTGATGTTTCTTTATTTCTCTCCCTTCTTATTCTTCCTCCTCCATTCTTTATATACTAGGTGTTTTATTCTTTGTGTTTAGTTAGTATTTGGATGGTCTGCTTTCTTTGCTATGATTTTATTTTCTCTGGTGACATCTTTTTAGCCTTAGGGGTGCTTCCCTCTAGAGTAGTCCGTTTAATATATCCTGTAGTGGTGGTTTATGAGAGGCAAACTCTCTCAACTTTCGCTTGTCTGGAAATTGTTTAATCCCTCCATCATATTTAAATGATATTCGTGCTGGATACAATATTCTTGGTTCGAGGCCCTTCTGTTTCATTACGTTAAATATATCATGCCATTCTCTTCTGGCCTGTAAGGTTTCTGTTGAGAAGTCTGATGATAGTCTTATGGGTTTTCCTTTGTAGGTGATCTTTTCTCTCTCTCTAGCTGCCTTTAATACTCTATCTTTATCTTTGATCTTTGCCATTTTAATTATTATGTGTCTTGGTGTTGTCTTCCTTGGGTCCCTTGTGTTGGGAGATCTGTGGGCTTCCGTGGACTGCGAGACTATTTCCTTCCCCATCTTGGGGAAGTTTTCAGAAGTTATTTTCTCAAAGACAGTTTATAGCCCTTTTTCTCTCTCTTCTTCTGGTACTCCTATAATGTGAATATTGTTCCGTTTGGATTGGTCACACAGTTCTCTTAATATTCTTTCATTCCTAGAGATCCTTTTATCTCTCTCTGCCTCAGCTTCTCTGTATTCCTGTTCTCTGATTTCTATTCCATTAACAGTCTCTTGCATCTCGTCCAGTCTGCTGTTAAGCCTGTCAATTGCTTGTCTGATTTCTGCATTGTCTTTCCTCACTTCCCTCACTTCCTTCACTTCCCTCACTTCCTCCCTCAGCTCTTGCAGATTTCTCTGTAGATCCATCAGTATGGTTTGCCTTTTATTCTGAATTCTTTTTCAGGAAGACTGCATTTGCATCCCTTCAGGCTCCCTCTCTGGGGTTGTCTGGTTGATCTTAGTCTGGACCATATTCCTCTGTCTTTTCATGGCTATAGAAGTGGTCGCTGTTAGGTGCCACCTATGTCAGCTGGGCTGTTTACGACTTTAAAAAGAAAGAAAGAAAGAAAGAAGGGAAGGAAGGAAGGAAGGAAGGAAGAAAGAAAAAGAAAGAAAATAAAAGAAAAAAGAAAGAGAAGAAAAAACAAAAAACAAAACAAAACAAAACAAAACAATAAAACGCCCACTGGGAGTAGATTCTATGGGGATGCTGTATGTGGCGCTGTTGCTTCACTATTCTTCAGCCGTGGCTGCGCTGCTCCACAGGGCCCTTTATAGCTCCGCCTCGTGGGGTGCCGTGTCCTCCGAGGTGCAGATGCTTTCCTGTGTAGTCTGGTCTCTCTGTTAGGAATAGTTGTATTTGCTGTATTTTCATAGATAAATATAGCTTTAGGAGGAGATTTCCACCGCCCGCTCATGCCGCCATCTTCCGGGAAGTCATCAACTGGAATTTGTAGAGAAACTATAACAGTGATTTCTATTTGTATGAACCTTGAGCAACACCATTTTGAGTAGAGATACTCCACTGTTTTTGCAGCTGGATGGAGCAGACATCCATTGCCCTGGTCTAGAGAAACATGCCACAGTTTCCAATATCAAAGGAATGAGTCAAAACGTTGATTTTGAGGAAGCCTGAGCGCACTGGGCCTCCCTAGGCACTGGATGTGAAGATGAAGTCATATTTTGGGCCTTATTTTCTCATGGAACTTGCTCAGAACTAGCCCAAAGTGATCAAAGAAGCTGATGTGCTAGCTCCTCAGCATTGTCTTCTCCCTCTCTTGCCCCTCCATGTCCAGTTTCTTGACAAGCAGTAGAACGTTCTCTAAAATGGGGATCAGTTACTCCTTGGTTCACAACCTCCAACAACCTCCAGTAGTTCTTAGAATAAAAACCAAAGACCTTACTAGGTTCTCAGAAACCCTACCCAACTGGCCACCCTGGTCCCTTTGACCTCATTTCCTGGCCACATCGGCCTCCTTGCTATTCCCTAAACACACCAGGAATATTCCTTTCTCAGGACTTTGCACTTGCTGATGTGTGCTGGAAGACTCTCAGATCTTCACATGGCTCTGCCTCTGACTTCATTCAGGTCACCTCCTAAAAGAGGCCTTTCCTGACTTTTCCATCTAAATAGTCCCCCATCGCTCTGTCTCCTTGCCCTGCTTTATTTTTCTTCATAGACTTACCATGTCCTAGCCTTGCACTGTATCTCCAATGCTATTGTTTGTTTACCCCAACCTTTTGGGAGATTTTGCACTTTATGAATGAATGAATGAATGAGAAAAGAGTAATTACAACCAACAAAAAGTTCTTCTCTTTTAATTAGTCCAGATTCAATAATAGGAAATGTCATCAGATGGAACATTTCAATGTTGGGTAGAATTTCCACAGAAAGGTGGCAAATAACAAAATCTTCCTCCCTTGATACTCATTCATTCTAAAGACATTTGTTGTGTGTCTACCATGTACTAACAGTGTATTAGGTTCTGCGAATGAACAAGATGAGACTCCTGCCATATGGAACTTGTGTCCTAATTTGGGGAGGAGAGCACAAAATTTAAAAAATAAATAATAAGCTAATTTTTTAGTGTGATATATGCTCTGAGGGAACTAAGCAGAATCATATGATGGGAAAGAGGATGAGTTCCTCCTTTAGACAGGATGAGAGAAAAATCCTCTGCAGAGATGATGCTTGAGCTGAAACCTGAAAGATGAGAAAGATCCACCCATGGCAAGAGGCATGGGAAATCCATTTCATGCAGGGAAGAGCATGTGCAAAGGTCCTGAGGAGAGAAAACACTTGGTGTTTTACAGGAGTAGAAAAGAAGCTTATATGGCTGAAGCACAATGAACAAGAGAGAGGGTTAGAAGATGACAGTCAGGGCCAGATCATGCTAAGATTTGGTTTTTATTTTATTTTAAACTCAATTCTAAATCATTAAATGCTATCAAGTAGGGGAGTGACAATATAATTTATATTTGATAATCACCCTGTGCATCAGTTATCTATTGCTTTGTAACAAACCACCCAAGCTTAATGGTGTAAGATGACAAGACTCATTATGATTCTCCCAATTCTGGAGGCTGACTGGACTCAACTAGGTGGTTCTTGCTCAAGGTCTTTTATGTGCTTGCCTTTAAACAGTGACTGGGGCTGGAGTCATCTCAAGGTTTCCTTGCTCAAATATCAGGTGGTTAATGTGGACTGTTAACTGGGACCTCAGCTAGGGCTGTGCAGTGGAACACCTGCATGGAACCTCTCCATATGACCTAGGCTCTCTTTTAAGGTATGATGAATTGGTGAATCGGTTCTGAGAAAAACTATCCCAGGAGAGAAAGTCAGGTGGAAACCATATCATCCATTATGACCTGGCTTTGGAAGTAATAGGCATTTCATTCCTAGAAGCATGAGACCAGGTCCCAATTAAAGGAAAGGGGGACTGGATTCCACTTCTTGATGACAGAGGTGTCAAAGAATTTGCAGATATGCTTTAAACTACCACATCCTGGTTCCTGAGTGGAGAATAAATAATGGGGCGGTGGAGCAACAGTGGAAGAATGGAGGCCAGCTAGGAGTTAGCACACTATCCAGGCACAAAAATGGCAATGGAGTGGAGATGAAAGACATGCAGGACACATTTGGAAGGTAGAAATATCAGGAGTTGGCAGTGGGTTGGATGTGGGGCATGAGGAGGATGACTTTGAGGCCTTCGGCTTGAACAATAGGGTGAGTATTGGTGCCATTTACTCTGATGGAGAAGACTGAGGGAAGGACTGGTGACTGGGAGGCCGGAGATGAAACTAAAAGTTTCATGTAGGACATTTGGCTTTTGAGATGCACATTACATATATGAGTGGAAATGGCAAGGAATCAGCTGAAATTTAATTTGAGCTCAAGAGATCGGTGTGGGCTAAAAGTATAAACATGCCAGTCATTAGCATATGCATGGCATTCAAAGTCAAAGGATAGAAGAGATCACCTAGCCAGAGGACGCAGTCAGAGGACTAATTCTCGAGACACTACAACATTTAAACCCTGTTTGAAGAAAACATAGCCCCAAATTAGAATAAAACACCCCTGACAAGTGCTTTTCCCTGTCAGGAAAATAAGAGAACAAGGACAATAAAATGACACCACAGAATTAGATGTAAAGGGAGATTATAGGAAGCAAAGACCATTAGATATCTAATCAATAGAAACAGGAGGAGAACCAACATGATCAAAAATAAAAATTGTTAACAGAGAAATTGCTAGAGATAATCATAGTGAATTCAGAGGATAAAATAAATAGGTTAAAGCACCTGAAAAAAATTAATAATTTGGAAATTAGAACGAGACAATCCAACATCAGGTTGTCAATTGCTGACCCTAAGGCAAAGAACCTAAAAAATGAAACAGGATTAAGTGTGCAGAGATACACAGAGAAGAATGTAATCAGAAGTCAAAGGACACACCATATACTCGGAAAAATTAATATAGAATGACTGGCCCAGAGCCAATCCTGGCTAAGCTATTGAACTTCAAGGTTAAAGAAAGCATTTCACTGGCCTTTGGGCAGGAAAACACCACCCAGACATGAGAAAAACCTTCAGCTAGCCTCAGAATTTTCCATAGCCACAGCCAGCGCCAGGTGATGCTAAATTATAGCTTGAAGGAAGGGCTGAGGAAAAGGAAAGTGAATCAAGAATATTCCACCCAGAAAGATGGCATCTGATTATAAAAGCATTGAACAGAAACTCTCAAACATATACCAATTCAGGAAATAAAGCACATGTGAGCTAAAATGTAAACTTCAGACTAAAAATAATTATATTTTTTGCTTATTTCATAACCTTAATGAAACTTTAAATATCACTTCTTCATAAGAATTTATCTGAAATTCAGAAAATCTTTCATCTTAATTTAGTTTCATTAGCATCTGTTATATGAAGCAAAATTAAAGTTAACATTCATATTTAAACTAAAATACATATAAAATATGTAAAGTTATTTTTAACCCATTCATCTATCAAACTACTTATTTGTACAGAACAAGCTATGAAATTATTATCATGTAATGTTAAAAATAGTTATGTCTTGGTAGTAGGAAATTTTGTGATTTGTTATTTCTTTGTACTTCCATACTGGACTTGAATTTTATATATTATGAATTATTTTCACATAAACCATAGTCATTCTAAAATTTTAAAAATTAAGTTGTCATTAAGAATAAGATACAGCCAATAATATTTATTCAGACCTATTATATACTAAGTATTTCGCACATGTTGGATCATTTAATCCACATATAACTCATCAAGGCAGGAATTATAATCCTCATTTTCCAGAAGAGGAATCTGAGGCCCATGGGTATTTATTCATTTTCTAGAGTCACACAGACAGTAAGGGCAGGGGGAGAACTCTGCCTGATGCCAAGGCCGGTGTCCCTCCTACCAGTGTGCCTCTTGCTGGTGTTATCAAGTACGGCACCTCCACCCCACCCTCACTTGTGTGCACATGAATGGTCACACGCACACATTTCTGCAATACTCCATCTGCCCAGGCTAGGAACTTGTTATGACAAGCCAAATGCAATACCCATTTCCTGACCAAAGCCATTATACAATATCTCTATGAGTTGGGAAATAGATGCAATAGTTGCTGACTTCACCCTAACAAGGGTCATATTTAAGTCTTGAGAGAAGTAATAATTACAGAGCCTCCTGTTCTATGTGGAAGGGTATGACATTCAGATATATCCAGCCCTTTGAGACGCTCTGCTGGAAGGTGGTTGAAGAGCAAAGTACTACTGACTCATGGTCCTTTCTGTCCATTTTCATTAATAATGATACTTTGTACTTCTTTAGTGTTTGTTCTAAGGGTGGTTTCCGAAGCCTGAGGAAGCTTATCAATTTCTAGGTATTCAAATATTTCTTTCACAATGAATGTTTATGTATCTCTGTGTGTGTGTGTGTGTGTGTGTGTGTGTGTGTGTGTGTGTATTCAAACTATATGAATCAAAAAGTGAATTCTTAATGATAGATAAAAAGCAAATGGCACTACAGGTGCAATCCCTGTTTCCCAAGCCATGCTAATGCCAGCCTGGGAATGAAAAGTGAGGTCACCTGCACGGTCCTAGGAGAGTGTCCTCAGTTCTGCCCCTACTACCTGCTCTCTGGAAACTCTACCTCCTATCAAATCCTGACCGCCCAGGACATGTGTCATATGTGTTCTTGGCTACCCATTGGCTCTCCCTCTGATGTGGCATGTTCTTAATCATGTCTCCTGGCACTCTGGGGGCTCAGTGTAGCAACAACTGCCAGGGCCATGGCTCACCTGAGGCCCCATTGCTGCCATAGGACCCACAAAAAGCTAACCATACTATGATATAATGAGTTATGAGAGATACATATTTGGTTATTCATATGACCAAATATGTATTTTCCAGGTATATTTGGTCTTCATTCACAGTCCCTGAAGACACTGCAGAGTCTTAAAGGTGAAATAGGTGTTTTGTCATGTTAATGAGGGATTTTTGGACCCCCTACCCAAGGGCAGGGGCTAGAGGCCAAATCAACAAATGGCCAATAATTTAGTTAATCATGACTATGCAGTGAATCCCTCATAAAACGCATGAAAAGAGCTCTCTCTCTCTCTGCTCTGCTTTGCCTGCTCTGCTCAGTTGGACCCTGCTTCTCATTCAGAGGCCGCTTCTATGCTTGGGGAACCCGAAAGCTTCCACATGCCTGTGAGCCAGGCCCCAAGCTCCATGAGGATTTGGGACCTTGCCCAATTTCTCTCTTCATCTGGCTGTTAATTTGTATCCTTTATGGTGTCCTTTATTAAATTGGTAAATGTAAGTGTTTTCCTGAGTTCTGTGAGCTACTCTAGCAAATTAATTGAACCTAAGGGGGAGGTTGTGGGAGCCTCCAATCTGTAGCCAGTAGGTCAGAAGCACAAGGGGCTTGCAACCAGTGTCTGGAATGAGGGGTGGAGGGCAGTCTTGTAGGACAGAGCCCTTTCCCTGGGAATCTGGTGCTGACTCTGGGCAGATAGCATCAGAATTTAGTTAAGTTCTTCAACACCCTGCTGGTGTTCAAGAATTGCTTGGTGTTCGTACATGTGGGAAGACCCCCCTCCCACATACTTACACACACTGGAATTGGGCCCAGGAACCTGAATGGCGTTACACGACTATTACTGCTGTGTATAATATTGGTACTGTTATACATATATGTAGGGAAAAAGTATGCCTTTGCTTTTGGTGTTGTATGTGTGGGAATCTCACCTATTTTCACTTGTTCCTGTATAATCTGGTTTCCACAGGATAGCCAGAGTGATATATGTAAAATATGAATCAGATCATGTAATGCTCTGGCTCCAAGCCCTGCAGTGGTGTCCCACCACACATGGCTCTCCGTGGCCTGTGAGAGTCTGTAGAGTCTGGCCTGGTCTGCCTCTCTAACATCTCTAACATGGCCATGGGCTGAAGTTGATGGATGATGAGAGGAACAGACTGATTGAGTTTCTCAGAGTCACTTCTGGCCTGACGCTGGCCCATCACTCTTGAACCAGATGTGTGTGACTTGTGCTCCATATTCCTGATGAGTCCCCTGTTAAAAGATTCTGACAGCTCTTCACCAGTCCCCCATATCTGCCAAGACATGGGGCCTGGAGGGCTTCAATAACCTCATCATCTTTGGTAATGCCTCATTTAAGTGACATCAAATAATTCTCTACAACCTAAGTGAAAAGGGTGTGTTTACATAGCAAACAAGCTTTGTATAAGTCAGGTAGCAGCAACTCCCTCCAAATCCAGCTGCCCCAACTCAGTTTCTGCCTCTGTCTTCTGAGGTGAAGATTCTTCACCTTCCATTTAAGCAAACTGCCATGAAAAAAGGACTATGGGATTTTGGAAGGAAATCTCCAACTTCAACTGGAAAAGTAAGAGAAGGTGGTACAGGTGAGGTGGCTTTTAAGTCAAGTTTTACTGTCAAATAAGAGTCATCATGAGAGCTTTGTATGCCACTCCAAACATTTCTTTTGCCCAATTAGTTGTCTCCGAAGTAGGAAAAATGCACCCTAGAAAATTCCAAAAATAACTATTGAGATGTGGAAAGAAAATACTAAAACTTCTACTCATTTTAATTTTTACTTTGCCCACTTTCATTCCTCCTTTTGTATATATTTTATTATAAATTTTGAGCAGAACATGTAGATAACTTCATGAATATATATTGTAGTTGCATGCTCAAAAATATTTTACTGATGTTGGTGCCAGAGCAAGTTTGAAGACCACTGTTATAAATAATGGGAGCCTGAGAGATGGCGGCGTGAGAGTGAGACAGAGGCAACCTCCCAAAACCACATATAATATGAAAATATAGTGAATACAACTAATCTTGAAAGGGCAACAGGAAAGAAGGCTGCACCAAACTGACACACCTGGAGAAAAGAGCAGACCTCTCGGAACAGGGTAATGCGCCAAAGCCATGATCTGGCAGGACCCAAGCCCTTCCCACACCTGGGCTCACTGGTAGGAGGAAGAGAAATGGAGTGGGGAGGGAGTGGAGGCCTAGGAATGCTGAACATGCAGCCATGGAGATCTGCTCTGGGAGCACGAACCTACATTGCATGGTGCTCTGGATACTAGTGAGGTTGGAAAGCTAAAACAGGTTGAATACCAGGAGAGACTGAGATTCTAGCTGATTGAGAAAAACGGATATACATCCAGCTGCTCTGGGACAAAAGAAAGGTGGGCAGTTTGAGAGACTTCCTAACAGTGAGAGGGAAGCTAAAGGGGCACGGACTGCACAGGGCTTACTGCTCAGGAGAAAGGACAGGTGGACAAAATTGTCTGAGTGCACTCTGACCACCAGGTTGAAAACTTTCAGAAGGTTCAGGCGCTCCATCTGCCTGGCTGGCTATGCATCTCCAAGGCTCCCCACCTATATACAGCCTGCCATGCCTTCCTCACAGCCACCCTCACCTGGCTCACAAACTGGCAACATCTGCCCTGGCATCGGGCCAGCCAGAGGGAAGCCCTGCCTATGGCAGCTACAAACGCAAAGCATAGAGGCTTATACCTGTATGCTTGGCCCACTAGTTCTGGCAGTGGAGACACGCATAGCAGCTGGGAAGCAGAAAAGAGCTCTTTTGTCCTACCAGGCACCACTGCCACCCCCTGCGACCCCTGACATCGCTCCAGGGGCTGAGCGGCTCCAGAGAGTAGAGATTTGGGGCACTAGAGGGTGCTACATACAAATATGAAATGTCAAATGAACCTGGTTCAAACCAAAATCCCACAAACACACCAGAAAAAGCGCCAAGTGAAACTGAACTGATTAATCTTTCTGAAAGAGATTTCAAAATAAAAATCATAAACAGGCTCATGGAGGTACAGAAACATATTCAAGAGAAGAATTCCAGTTGGAGATTCAATCATTACAGAATACAGTCTCAGAAATGAAACATACAATGGAGGGATTTAAAAGCAGATTAGATACAGTGGAGGACAAGGCAAATGGAATAGAAATTAGACAAGAGAAATACAAAGAGACTGAGGCACAGAGAGAAAAAAGGATCTCTAGGAATGAAAGACTATTGAGAGAACTGTGTGACGAATCCAAACGGAACAATATTCGCATTATAGGGGTAAATATCTGTCAACCAAGGAAATAAAACCACAGTAAAGAAAGTAGAACAATTAATTACTAAGCAGATGCAAAATTAAATAAACTATCCCCAAAATCAGTTAAGGGACAGAGAAAGAGTACAGAATATGATACCTAACATATAAAGAATAGAGGAGGAAGAAAAAGAAGGAAAAATAAAAAAAGAACCTTTAGATTGTGTTTGTAATAGCATACTGAGTTAAGTTAGATTGTTAGATAGTAAGGAAGGTACCCTTGAACTTTTGATAACCATGAATCTAAAGCCTGCAATGGCAATAAGTACATACCTATTGATAATCACCCTAAATGTAAATGGTCTGAATGAACCAAACAAAAGACATAGTCACTGGGAGGAGCTCAAGATGGCAGAGTGAGAAGGGTGGTGGAAATCTCCTCCCAAAACCATATATATTTTTGAAAATACAACAAATACAACTATTCCTAAAAGAGAGACCAGAAGATACAGCACAACAGCCAGGCTACATCTACATCTGCGACAACTCAACACCTCACAAAGTTGGTAAGATACAAAGCCCTGACCCAGTGGGACCTGAGCACTCCCCCCACCCTAGCTCACTGGCAGGAAGAAAAGAATCAGAGTGGGGAGGGAGTGGAAGCACAGGACTGCTAAATGATCTGCACCGGGAGCACACACACACACCGCATGGTATAATGGATATTAGAGAAACGGAAGGGCAGGATCCGAGACAGAGACTGCGAGCGGGTCCCCACAGCTGGCTCCCCTGGGACAAAAGAAAAGCGGGTACTTTTACAAGTTTTAAAGGGACAAGGGCCCAACAGCTGAGTAAAATCGTCCAAACACACTCAGTCCAGCAGGCTGGGAGTCTTGAGGAACTTTGGGGCCCCTGACACCCTGCAGCGTGAAGCAGCCCTGGGGCCCTTCACAGTGATAAGAAGCCTGCCATTCATACCCCCTGGCTGGTGCTGCAACAGACCGGCTGACCTGCCACAGCTGTGGAGCAGCAGGAGAGCGGCCTTGCCCACAGCAACAACACAGAGTCTCCTCCCAGCACGCAGCTAACCAGACAGGCAGCAGAAGCTGGAGCAAGGTCCAGAAGGCATGAAGGGGCCTGTCCTGGCAATAGACTGCACCCTGCATGGCAGCTATGCCCCCATAGTGCTCTAGGCTAGCCTGAGGGTGGCCCTGCCCATGGAAGCTCAGGGGATTATCCCAGAGACTGTCTCCTGGTGTGCAGGTAACCGGCACAGGCTGCTGAAGCTGGAGCAAGGTCAGGAAGGTGCGAAGGGGCCTCATCTTGTAGGAGAACATACCCGGCATGGCTGACATGGCCCGACAGTGCTCTAGGCCAGCCTGAAAGCAGCCCTGCCCACAGCAGCTCAGGGGATTATCCCAGAGATTGCCTCCCAGTGTGCGGGTAATCAGCACAGGCTGTGGAAGCCCGAGCAAGGTCTGGAAGGCACAAAGGGGCCTGACCTTGCAGAAGAATGCACCTGGTGTGGTGGCCACACCCCTGCAGTGCTCTAGGCTAGCCTGAGGGCGGCCCTGCCCATGGTAGCTCAGGAGAGTATCCCAAAGACTGTCTCCTGGTGTGCGGGTAACTTGCACAGGCTGTGGAGAAGGGCAAGGTGAACAACAAGCAGGAAGGGACTTGGTTCTCCCAGCTGACACACATGCTACCTGCTTGCAACCACTTCTATCGCCATGAAAAGACAGAAGAATCTGGTCCAGTCAAAAATCACTCAAACAACTCCAGAGAGAGGGCCTGGTGGGATAGATTTAAGTAATCTTCCTGAAAAAGAATTCAAATAAAAGTCATAACCATGCTGATGGACCTACAGAGAAATATACAAGAGCTAAGGGATGAAGACAGGAGGGAAATTACAGAAGTGAAACAGTCTATTGACTGGCTTAAGAGCAGATTGGACGAGGTGCAAGAGATTGCTAATGGAATAGAAATCAGAGAACAGGAGTACAGAGAAGCTGAGGCAGAGAGAGATAAAGGATCTCTAGGAATGAAAGAATATTAAGAGAACTGTGCGACCAATCCAAACGGAACAATATTCACATTATAGGGATACAAGAAGAAGAAGAGAGAGAAAAAGGGGTAGAAAGTGTCTTTGAAGAAATAATTGCCAAACCTTCTCCAAGCTTGGGAAGGAAAGAGTTTCTCAGACCATGGAAGCCCACAGATCTCCCAACACAAGGGACCCAGGGAGGACAACACCAAGACATATAATAATTAAAATGAAAAAGATAAAAGACAAGGACAGAGAGAGAAAAAAGATCACCTACAAAGGAAAACCTATCAGGCTATCATCAGACTTCTCAACAGAAACCTTACAGGCCAGAAGAGAATGGCATGATATATTTAATGTAATGAAACAGAAGGACCTTGAACCAAGAATACTGTATCCAGCATTATTATCATTTAAATTTTAAGGAGGGATTAAACAATTCCCAGACAAGAGAAAGTTGAGGGAATTTGCCTCCCACAAACCACCTCTACAGGATCTTTTAAAGGGACGGCTCTAGATGGAAGCACCCCTAAGGCTCAATAGATGTCACCAGAGAAAAAAATGACAGCAAAGAAAGCAGACCATCCAAACACCAACTAAAGGCAAAAAATAATATCAACTAGCCACAAAAACAGTCAAAGGAAACACAAAAGAGTACAGAATAAAACACCTAACATATAAAGAATGGAGGAGGAAGAATAAGAAGGGAGAGATAAAGAAACATCAGACGATGTTCACAATAACTTAACAAGAAAGTTCAGTTAAATTGTTAGATAGTAAAGAAGCCGTGAACCTTTGGTAACCACGAATCTAAAGCCAGAAATGGCAATAAGTACATATCTACTGATAATCACCCTAAATGTAAATGAACTGAATGCACCAATCAAAAGACACAGAGTAACAGAGTGGATAAAAAAGCAAGACCCATCTATATGCTGCTAACAAGAGACTCACCTCAAACCCAAAGATATACAGAGACTAAAAGTGAAGGGATGGAAAAAGATATTTCATGCCACCAACAGGGAGGAAAAAGCAGAGGTTGCAGTACTTGTATCAGACAAAATAGACTTCAAAACAAAGAAAGTAACAAGAGATAAAGAAGGACATTACATAATGATAAAGGGGTAAGTCCAACAAGAGGCTATAACCATTATAAATATATATGCACCCAACACAGGAGCACCGCCATATATGAAACAAATACTAACAGGATTAAAGGAGGAAATAGAATGCATGCATTCATTTGAGGAGACTTCAGCACATCACTCAATCCAAAGGATAGATAAATCAGAGAGAAAATAAGTAAGGACACAGAGGTACTGAACAACACACTAGAACAGATGGACCTAACAGACATCTACAGAACTCTACACCCAAAAGCAACAGGATACACATTCTTCTCAAGTACACATGGAACATTTTCCAGAATAGACCATATACTAGGCCACAAAAAGAACCTCAGTAATTTCAAAAATATTGAAATCCTACCAACCAACTTCTCAGGTCACAAAGGTATAAAACTAGAAACAAACTGTACAAATAAAACAAAAAGGCTCACAAACACATGGAGGCTTAACAACATGCTCCTAAATAATCAATGAATCAATGACCAAATTAAAACAGAGATCAAGCAATACATGGAGACTAATGACAACAACAGCACAAAGCCCCAACTTCTGTGGAATGCAGCAAAGGCAGTTCTAAGAAGAAAGTATATTGCAGTCCAGGCCTATTTAAAGAAGGCAGAACAATCCTAAATGAATAGTGAAAAGTCACAATTATTGAATTTGGGAAAAGAACAAATGAGGCCCAAAGTCACCAGAAGAAGGAACATAATAAAGATCAGAGAAGAAATAAACAAAATCGCGAAGAATAAAACAAGAGAAAAAAAATCAATGATACCAAGAGCTGGTTCTTTGAAAAAAAATAGATAAACCCTTAGCCAGAGTTATTAAGAGAAAAAGAGAATGCTACACACATAAACAGAATCAGAAATGAGAAAGGAAAAATCACGACGTACCCCACACAAACACAAATAATTATTAGAGAATACTATGAAAATCCATATGCTAACAAGCTGGAAAACCTACAAGAAATGGACAACTTCTTAGAAAAATACAACTTTCCAAGACTGACCAAGGAAGAAACAGAAAATCTAAACAGACCAATTACCAGCAATGAAATTGAATTGGTAATCAAAAAACTACCCAAGAACAAAACTCCTGGACCAGATGGCATCACTGCTGAATTTTATCAGACATTTAGAGAAGACCTAATAACCATCCTCCTTAAAGTTTTCCAAAAAGTAAAAGAGGAGGGAATACTTCCAAACTCATTCTATGAAGCCAGCATCACTCTAAAGCAAAACCAGGCAAAGATCCCACAAAAAAAGAAAATTACAGACCAATATCCCTGATGAACATAGATGCAAAAATACTCAACAAAATATTGGCAAACCGAATTCAAAAATACATCAAGAGGATCATACACCATGTTCAAGTGGGATTCATCTCAGGGATGCAAGGATGGTACAACATTCGAAAATCCATCAACATCTTCCACCACATCAACAAAAAGAAGAACAAAAACCACATGACCATCTCCATAGATGCTGAGAAAGCATTCTACAAAATTCAACATCCATTCATGATAAAAACTTTTAACATAAAGGGGATAGTGGGTAAGTACCTGAACATAATAAAGGCCATATATGACAAACCGACAGCCAACATCATACTTAACAGCGAGAAGCTGAAAGCTTTCCACCTATGATCGGGAAAAAGACAGCTGAATAAAATAGTACACTTTCTTTATCCATTCTTCTACTGATGGACACTTAGGTTGCTTCTATATCTTGGCTACAGTAAATAGTGCTGCAATAAGCATAGGGGTGCGTATGTCATTTTGAATCTGGGATCTCGTTTTCTTTGGTTAAATTCCTAGGAGTGGAATTCCTGGGTCAAATTGTATTTCTATATTTAGGTTTTTGAGAAACGTCCGTATTGCTTCCCACAATGGTGAAACTCATTTACATTCCCTCTGCATCCTCACCAGCATTTCTTGTTCCTTGTCTTTTCAATGTTGGCCATCCTAACTGGTGTGAGGAGATATCTCATTGTGGTTTTAATTTGCATGTCCCTGATAATTAGCGATGTGGAGAATCTTTTCATGTGCCTGGTGTCCATCTGAATTTCCTTGGAGAATTGTCTGTTCATATCCTCTGCCCATTTAATACTCAGGTTATTTGCTTTTTGGTTGTTGAGGCATGTGAGTTCTTCATAAATTTTTTATGTTAACCCCTTGTTGGATATGTCATTTATGAATATGTTCTACCATACTGTAGGATGGCCGTTTTGTTCTACTGATGGTGTCCTTTGCTGTACAGAAGCTTTTTATTTTGATGTAATTCCATTTGCTCATTTTTGCTTTTGTTTCCCTGCCTGAGCAGATGTGTTCAGGAAAAAGTTGCTCATGTTTATATTCAATAGGTTTTTGCCTATGTTTTCTTCTAAGAATTTTATGGTTTCATGACTTACATTCAGGTCTTTGATCCATTTTGAGTTTACTTTTGTGTATGGAGTTAGACAGTAATACAGTTTCATTCTCTTGCATGCAGTTGTCCAGTTTTGCCAACACCAGTTGTTAGAGAGGCTGTCATTCCCCCACTGTATGTCCATGGCTCCTTTATCACATATTAATTTACCATATATGCTTGGGTTTATATCTGGGCTCTCTAGTCTGTGCCATTGGTCTATGGGTCTGTTCTTGTGCCAGTACCAAATTTTCTTGATTACTGTGGTTTTGTATTAGAGCTTGAAGTCACGGAGCAGAATCCCCCCAGCTTTATTCTTCCTTCTCAGGATTGCTTTGGATTTTTGGGGTCTTTTGGGGTTCCATATGAATTTTAGAACTATTTGCTCTAGTTTGTGGAAGAATGCCATTGGTATTTTGATAGGGATTGCATTGAATATGTGGATTGCTTTAGGAAGGATCCCCATTTTGACAATATTAATTCTTCATATCCATGAGCAAGGGGTTGTATTTCCATTTATTGGTATGTTCTTTAATTTCTCTCATGAGTGTCTTGTAGTTTTAAGGGTATAAGTCTTTCACTTCCGTGGTTAGGTTTATTCCTAGGCATATCATTCATTTTGATTCAATTGTGAGTGGAGTTGTTTTCCTGATTTCTCTTTCTGCTTGTTCATTGTTAATATATAGGAATGCAACAGATTTCTGTGTATTAATTTTATATCCTGCAACTTTGCTGCATTCAGTTATTAGTTCTAGTAGTTTCCAGGTGGATTCATTAGGTTTTTTTATGTACGGTATCATGTCATCTGCAAACAGCGACAGTTTAATGTGTTCCTTACCAATCTGGATGCCTTTTATTTCTCTGTGTTATCTGATTGCCTTGGCTAGGACCTCCAGTACTATGTTGAATTAAAGTGGGGAGAATGGGCATCCTTGTCTTGTTCCCAATTTAGAGGAAATGCTTTCAGCTTTTCACTGTTAAGTATGATGTTGGCTGTGGGTCTGTCGTATATGGCCTTTATTATGTTGAGGTACTTGCCCTGTATACCCATTTTGTTCAGAGTTTTTATCATGAATGGATGTTGAATTTTGTCGAATGTTTTTTCAGCATCTATGGAGATGATCATGTGGTTTTTGTCCTTCTTTTTGTTGATGTGGTAGATGATGTTGATGGATTTTCAAATGTTGTACCATCCTTGCATCCCTGGGATGAATCCTACTTGATCATGATCTTGATGATCTTTTTGATGTATTTTTGAAGTCGGTTTGCTAACATTTTGTTGAGCATTTTTGCATCTATGTTCATCAGGGATATTGGTCTGTAATTTTCTTTTTTGTGCTCCTTCCCTGTTTTTGGTATTAGAGTGATGCTGCTTCATAGAATGAGTTTGAAAGTATTCCCTTATCTTCTACTTTTTGGAAAACTTTAGGGAGGATGGGTATTAGGTCTTCACTAAATGTTTGATAAAATTCCGTGATGCAGCCCTCTGGTCCAGGGATTTTGTTCTTAGGTACTTTTTTGATTACCAATTCAATTTCGTTGCTGGTAATTGCTCTGTTCAGATTTTCTGTTTCTTCCTGTGTCAGTCTTGCAAGGTTGTATTTTTCTAGGAAGTTGTCCATTTCTTCTAGGTTACCCAATGTATTAGAATATAATTTTTCATAGTATTCTCTAATAATTTTTGTATTTCTGTGGTGTCCACAGTGATATTTGTTGTTTCATTTCTGATTCTGCTCATGTGTGTAGACTGTTTTTTTCTTGATAAGTCTGGCTAGGGGTTTATCTATATGTTAATTTTCTTGAAGAACCAGCTCTTGCTTTCATTTATTCTTTCTATTATTTTATTCTTCTAGATTTTATTTATTTCTGCTCTGATCTTTATTATGTCCCTCCTTCTACTGACTTTGGGCCTCATTTCTTCTTCTTTTTCTAGATTCATTCATTGTGAGTTTAGACTGGTCATATGGGATTGACCTTTTTTCCGGAGGTTACTGTACTGCAATATACTTCCCCTTAGCTCAGCCTTTGCTGCATCCCACAGATTTTGTGTTGAGTTATTGTTTTCATTCATCTCCACATATTGCTTGATCTCTGTTTTTATTTGGTCATTGATCCATTGATTATTTAGGAGCATGTTGTTAAGCCTCCATGTGTTTGTGGGCTTTTTTGTTTGCTTTGCATAGTTTATTTCTAGTTTCATACCTTTGTGGTCCAAGAAGGTGGTTGGTACAATTTCAATCCTTCTCAATTTATGGAGGCTCTTTTGTGGCCTAGTATGTGATCTATTCTTGAAAATGTTCCATGTGCACTTGAGAAGAATTTGTATCCTGCTGCTTTTGGGCGGAGTGTTCTGTAGATGTCTGTTAGGTCCATCTGTTCTAATGTGCTGTTCTGTGCCACTGTCACCTTACTTATTTTCTGCCTGGTTAATCTGTCATTTGTAATGAGTTGTATATTGAAGTCTCCTAAAATGAATATTGTTTTGTATATCCCCCTTTAATCTGTTAGTATCTGTTTCACATATGTAGGTGCTCCTGTGTTGGGTCCTTAGATATTTATAATGGTTATATCCTCTTGTTGGACTGATCCCTTTACCATTATGTAATGTCCTTCTTTGTCTCATTACTTTCTTTGTTTGAAGTCTATTTTGTCTGATACATACAAGTATTGCAAGTCCTGCTTTTTCTCCCTATTAGTTGCATGAAATATCTTTTTCCATCCCTTCACTTTTAGTCTCTGTATGTCTTTGGGTTTGAAGTGAGTCTCTTGTAGGCAGCATATAGACAGGTCTTGCTTTTTTATCCATTCAGTGACTCTATGTCTTTTGATTGCTTCATTCAGTCTGTTTACATTTAGGGTGATTACCAATAGATATGTACTTATTGACATTGTAGTCTTTAGAGTATTCATGGTTACTGAAGGTTTAAGGGTAATTTATTTACTATCTAACAGTCTAACTTAACTCACTTTGTATGCTATTTCAAACACAATCTAAAGATTCTTTTTTTCACCTCCTTTTTGTTCCTCCTCCATTCTTTATATGTTAAGGACCATATTCTATACTCTTTGTTCATCCGTTGACTGGCTTTGGGTTTAGTTGATTTAATTTTTTATTGCTTAGTAATTAATTGGTCTATTTCCTTTACTGTGGTTTATTTTCTCTGGTGACAGTTATTTAGCCTTAGGAACACTTCCATCTATAGCAGTCCCTTCAAAATACACTGTAGAGTCAGTTTGTGGGAGGTAAATTCTCTCAACTTTTGCTTATCTGGGAATTGTTTAATCCCTCCTTCAAATTTAGGTGATAATTTTGCCAGGTAGAGTATTCTTGGTTTTAGTCCCTTGTTTAATTGCACTAAAAATATCATGCCACTTTCCTCTGGCCTGTAACATTTCTGCTGAAAAGTCTGATGATAGCCTGATGAGTTTTCCTTTGTATGTGATCTTTTTTCTCTCTCGCTGCTTTTAATAGTCTGTCCTCATCCTTGATCTTTGCCATTTTAATTACTGTATGTCTTGGTGTTGTCTTCCTTGGGTCCCTTGTGTTGGCAGATCTGTGCACCTCCATGGCCTGAGAGACTGTCTCCTTCCCCAAATAGGGGAAGTTTTCAGCAATTACCTCCTCAAAGACACTTCTATCCCCTTTTCTCTCTTCTTCTTCTTCTGGTACCCGTATAATGCTAATATTGGTCTGTTTGGAATGGTCACACAGTTCTCTTACCATTCTTTCATTTGTAGATGCCCTTTTTTCTCTGTGCCTCAGCTTCTTTTTATTCCTGTTCTCCAATTTTTATTTCATTTACTCTCTCTTCTACATTATCGAATCTGCTTTTAAATCCCTCCATTGTATGTTTCATTTCAGATACTGTATTTTTCAGTTTCTATCTCTTTCTTGAATTCATCCTTGAGGTCTTGAATATTTTTCTGTAGCTCCGTGTGCATTTTTAATTTTTATTTTAAAATCTTTTTTCAGGAACATTGGTGAGTTCAGTTTCACTTAGCCCTCTTTCTGGTGTTTGTGGGATTTTGGTTTGTACCATGTTCTTTTGACATTTCATATTTGTAATAACAACTTGGTGTAGGTGGCACCCTCTAGTGCCCAGAAGCTCTACTCTCTGGAGCTGCTCAGCCCCTGGAGCCATGGTAGGGGTCACAAGTGACAAAAACCTAACGGGAGGAAAGAGCTCTTTTCTGCTTCCCAGCTGCAGTGCCTCCTCCCCTGCCAGGGCCAGTGGGCCAAGCACACAGAGAGGAGCCTCTATGATTTGCACTTGTAGCTGCTACAGGCAGGGTTGCCCTCTCCTGGCCTCGTGTAATGGCGGGGTCTGCAGTTTTGTGAGCCAGTGCTGGCCAGGAGGAAGGAGTGGCAGGGTGCATATGGAGGTGGGGGCCTCAGAGCTGCAATATCAGTCAGGGGGATGGAGCTCCTGGAGCTCCTGAAAGTTCCCAACCTGCTGGGCTGAGTGCAGTGGGACACTTTTTTCCACCTGTCCTTTCTCCTTAGCAGCAAACTGTATGTAATCCTTGCCCCTTTAGTAGCTCTCTCACTGTTTGGAAGTCTGTCAGAGTGCCCACCTTTTGTCCCAGAGCAGCTGGTTGTGGGTACTTGTTCTCCACAAGCAACCTAATCTCAGTCTCTCCAAGTATTCTGCCTGTCTTAGCTTTCCAACCCCACTAATCTCCAGAGCACCATGTAATGTAGGTTTGTGCTCCCAGAGCAGATCTCCAAGGCTGGGTATTCTGCAGTCCTAGGCCTCCACCCCCTCCCAGCTCTGTTTCTCTTCCTCCCACTGGTGAACTGGGGTTGGGGAAGGATGTGGGTCCCACCAGATTGTGGCTTTGGTACTTTACCCTTTTCCATGAGGTCTGGCTCTTTTCCCCAGATGTAGGCAGTCTGTCGCAGCCTTCTTTCCTGTTGCTCTTTCAGGATTAGTTGTATTTGCTATATTTTCATATTATATGTGGTTTTGGGAGGAGTTTTCTGTCTCACCTCTCACACCACCATCTTTAAGTCAATCCCCCTGAGGAGTTTGAGCAAAATTCCCTGCCACCCTACTCTTATGTTGTCCTCACACAGGCCATTATTACCACCTCATTGGGCTTGTCAAGCCTAATTTTGGTCTGAACTAGAATGAAAGAAAAGAAAGGAAGAAGCAAGGTGGGGGAAAGGAAAGAAAGAAGCAAAGAAGGGAGTGAAGATGAAAGGAAGGGATGAAAATGAGAATGGAGGGCAGAAGGAAGGAAGGGAATAGAAGCTGGCCCCTCTAGCTGTAGGAGGCCACCCCTTCCTTTCCAGCCCCTCCAAGGTTGTGCTTTCATCTCTGCACCCCACACCCCCTCCATGTGTGAACTCATACTTTCACATGACTTTTGTCTATTAATGTTCATGCCAAAATATTAATCTCCATCCTTTACACCTTTCTTGAGCCTCTAACTTGTGTGTTTACTACAATCTGCACTATGATGGCCACAAGTATTTCAAATTAGTATGTCCAAAATGATCTTATTACACCACACCCCCAAACAGGACCTTACTTCTGCACTTCTGTCTCTGTGAAAAGCACAAACAGAAGCACCTGTTGTCCAAACAGGCATCACCTTCATATCTATTCACCAGCCCTCACGAGTCTATCTCCTCAGGATCCCCTGCACCCACTCATGCTGTCCGTCTCCACTTTCCCTCCCTGCTTTGGGCCCCCAGCACTCCCACTGAGCCATCCTATCAGTGCCTTTTCTGAACAGCAGCCTGAGTGGTGCCTCTACTCCATGAATCTGATCATGTCACTCCCTGTTTAGAGAGCTTTGCCTTGCCTTCAGGATAAAGTTCAAACTCCTGAACAGTCCCACTCTGTCTCGCCTCACAATGCAGCATTGCTGTTTTCCCCTCTCCATTTTATCTTCTGTCTAGCCCTGTTGAATCTCTTCTGATCCCCAAATGCCCCATGCTCTTTCTTCAGGGAGTATGTTATTCCCTCTGCTTAGAACACTCTTGTTAAACCCGTACCCTCAACTGGGCTAGCTCCCATTCATCTAATACTTGACAGCTCTGACATCACCTCCTTCTGGAAGTCCACCCTGGCTCCGCAAACATAGCTGAGGTGCTCTTCCCCTGAATGAACACAGATCAGAGAGCATGTTATTCATGCCTAATATCACAGTGCTGAATTCAGCTCATGGTCTTGTTAGTACAGTGACAAAATAGTCATTGTGGTAGGCAGAACACTGGTCCCCACAAGATATCCATGTCCTAATCCTCATGTAACTGTGTTCTATTACAAGGGAAGGGGAAATTAAGGGTGCAGATTGAATTAGGTGTGCTAGTCAGCTGGCGGGAAACTCAAATTCCTTACAAGAGCCAAGCACTCCCACTGTACCAAGCTGGTCTCATGCTCATCCCTGAACCAATCATTGTAGCCAAAGGGATAAGATATACCAATGGAAAAATGCCCACTGCAGGAGGACCAGAGAGGAATGGAGGCCTTTCAAGACAGGCCATGTGAGTAGTGGGAGAGAGACCTCACTAGGTACCCAGGGAAGGCTCTCAACAGGCCAAGGAAGCACAGAGGCTAGAGGGTCTGTGGATGCTTCCATCTGTGGTCTTCTCAGCCTCAGTCAGGCTGCCCAGGGAAGGCAAGTGGGTGATCTGTTCCAGGGTTGGTCATCTCCAGAGCAAGGGCCACGGGAGAACCAAGGAAGAGAAGAGGGTGGCTCGTGAGGGTTGGTTAGTAAAGGGAGTAAGACCAGCAAAGGACTAATGGGCTGGGTCAAGGCACTAAAGGTGTCAGGGAGGTTGAAGGGTAGGTGGGATAAAGGGTTCAGGGAGGAAGGGATAGCTAGAAAATAAGATAGTAGAGTTGAAGGCTCAGGTAGAGGAGCAGTTATATTCAAAGGTATGACTTAGGGTGTGGCTATGGAAATGATTTGCTCGGGGAATTAGAGGTGGAAGCTGTTGAGATCATTATTGTCACCATGGTGCAATAAGTACCTATTAAGAATTATTTGTTCATGTCCATCTCTGACGCAGAAAGGACTTAAGATGTCTCATAAAGATACACAAAACATGTCAAGATACAACAAGGTGAGGTTGGATGAGATGATGATAAAAAGAGAAAGAGTAGGCAAGTAAAAGGACAGTAGGAATGAAGTTAACACACAAAATTCATGCCACAAATTCCTACACACTTGAAGTGGAGGGCCACTGTTTTGACTCTTAAGTTTTGCATTAGCCATTGTGAAGAAGGGAATGAACAAAATAAATAGTACCCTGAATGTCCTAAAGATAAAAAATAAACCAGCAAGCAAGAGAGAGAACCAGTGCAGATACTGACTACAGAAAAAATTTCCTGTATAAGTCCTGGAGGGGAAAGGTCCCATGATGTCACAGGGGCTCGGGAGTCCACCAGTCCTTGCTTTATCACATCCTGGTTCTAGCAGTGAAACAGCTTCAGTAAGTTCTGTAAGCCTTTGTTATCTTCTCTGTTAAGTGTAATAATCCTCACCCTCCTTGGACTGCTCTGAGGATAAAATGATAGAATGTGTAAAGCACACTGTATGTGAGCAATTCCTGGTAGCTACTGTGTGTGACCCCAAGTCAACAAACTGATCGGGTCCAATGGCAACCTTGGTTCATTTTGGGCTTTGAAAAAATAAGCGTAGCCACCCTTGACAGACTTTCCTGGGCCAGAGCCTGCACCTGTAGGTGGATTTTCTATTTTTGATAGTGGGTCCTCTCCATTCAATTAAGTCTTCCCAGTTGTGGGTTTTCCATATTGTATAATGACTAATGGATCCAATCAAAACCCAAAGGAAGACTGATGATGGAAAGCAGAGAGGGAGATAAAGACCCCAAGAACATTAGAGTAGCTGTCTGGAGACCAGAATGCCATGCAAGAAGTTTCCAAGTCTTCAGTTTCCCAGCTTTTCCTTGCAACCTGAAATGGCCATATAGAATCAGTCCCTCAGAGAGAGGGCCTGGCTTTCCCCATCACCAAACTACTCTCCCTGTGGGGCAGGGGAACAACGTCATATCAGGGGCCAGGCCCTAGCCTGACAACTGTGCACATGTTGTGAGGGAGGTGTTATTATCCCATTTCACAGATGAGAAAACTGGGGCTCAGGGAGAATAAATGAAAGTGGTGGAATTCATATATTTATGTAGTTAACACCTTGAGTAGTAAGTACAGTATTTGTTTTTATATACCTCTCCTCTACCACACTGAGCCACTTGAGGTCAAGACCATTCCTACTTAACTGTGTGTTTCCAGCTCCTGGCACAAAGCCTTCCACAGAGTAGGTTTCCTCTAAAGATTATCCAACTAAATATTAAATTAATTATACAGTGAATTAACTCATCATCATAAATCCTAAAGAGATACAATATTACATAATCACACCCAATGCAAGCACCCAAAGTCAAATGATCCTTGGGACTCACCCCCTCATTCCACTTCAGCTTCTGAAGAATCCTACCATCTCATGGAGCAATATAGAGATTCTCAGTGGAAGAAAATGCATTATCAAGAATGTGAATTCATTGTGCTGGGGCTTTCAATATCATTTCAGAGTATTGTATGCCTAAATTATTCAGATCATGGAACAGTTAAGCAGATGTCTTCTTTTCACTTAAATTTCACCTACACACGTACTCTACAGAATCCAACAAAATTGTTGTAAATAATTCAGGTCTTTAGGGATTGTCCTAAAGACTTTTTAGGTCTCAAGAATCAGTGTTTCATGGCCACCTGATGTGCTGTTTTGTGCCCTTCTGGAAACCAATAACTCAGCTGCTCACCGACGTTGGCTCGGTGCTCCCCACCTCACAGCCAATGGGCTCTATTCCTTCCCATGGCCAAGCATTTCCAGAGTGCACCAGTCTATCACAAATCACTGATATTTTAAATGAAGTGCTTGTTGCTGTAAAGGCTCAGTAAAGTACATTTATAATTTTCCTGTTCTTGTGAATTCTGAAGAAACCAAAAGCACAAATCAAAACTGTTTATTTTATTTTGCTTTATGATCAACTACTCTTAAAAATAAAAATTGATGTCTCTGCATTAATTTATTACTTTAAGATTTATTAGAAAATATTACCCCATTATATTGGCTTATTTGGCCCTTGGCAAAACCTATGGAGTATTATTATCTCCATTTTACAGGTGAGAAGTCAGTAGTTCAAAGAAGTTATATAATTTGCCCAAGGTCACACAGCTAATAAGCGGCAAAGCCAAGATGAAAATCCAGGTCTTTGGATAGCAAAGACTATTCTCTTCTCATATGAGAGAACTTTAGTGATATTTAACTCTGAGCCCAAATGAGAAACTGTAGTTCAGAGAAGCTAAATGACCTCCATGCCATCTATCTGGCAGGTTCATTTACAGCAGAGAAAAGGCATTCAGTTCCCACCTTCACTCTCTACCTTAAAGACCTGCTGTATTCAAAATCACACATATACCTAGAGGTACGGAAATTACTTGAATGATTAATGATATAATGATTAGACGGAGTTACCTGAAATGTCTGAGTCACATTCCTTTATCACAAACCTCCAAGGGAATTTCCAAATATCTCAGCTGTACTGAACTATTTTATGGGACAATGCTTAAAAACTTGGGCTGAAACCAACTTTGGATGGTACTGTGATATTCCTGTGGTGTAATTTGGACGATGAAATTGATGCTATAGGGATTTTGTGACTGCTCTGCCTGATGACAAGGTCGATAAGGCCTAAGAGAGCAAAATCTGTGGGTGTTCATAAAAGGAGAGACCTCAAGACTTCTTTGATAGAAGCACCAGAAGTATTATTTTGATGTAGGCTATGGAAATGAGAAAACATGCCCACTTAGCCACCAGTAGAGCACTTACTCTATGCTAATCGCTGAGCCAAGCACTAAACATATGGAGCGAATCCCATTGGCCCCTGCGGCTCCCTTTCTTGGGTCATCCAGCAATCTAGGATTATCTGGTCAGGTGGCTCCCCAGTCATGCTCTGTGTTCGGCTTCCCCAATACCCACCCCCACTGCCAGCTCCATGCATGGGCTGGACTTTCTTGGGAACCTTGAGGCAGTAAATCACAGGTCCCAGACCCTCAGTGATTCCAACCCCAGAAGCCAACCCCATTACTCACTTCTCGAGTTTCGCCAACCCCACTTCCTCCACTTCGGTACAGCCTCTCTGAACTGATCTAGACTCCCTCAAACAAAAGCCTCATGGGTAGAGGGGAGCAGGTTAGGGCTCCTCTGTGACAAATTTTGCCCTCTACTTAGGTTGTCAAATTGAGCAAATACAAATGTAGGGTGCCCAGTTAAATTTGTACTTCACATGAACAATAAATAATTTGGGAGAGGATGTGTACTTATACTAAAAAATTACTGGTTGTCTGAAATAAAAATTTAACTGGACACCTGCATTTTACTTGGCAACACTGCCTGAGTTACCCATTTCCCCAGCTTTGCAACATAAAAGCCAACAGGAACCCTCTAAGGATGCAGAGCCCAACCTCAGAATACAGAAGCTTCTTGAATAGGGAAGCAAACAATATAAAAATATCTCACTTTTGTTTGAGTCTCCTGTGGCAGCGAGGTTAAAGTGCAAATAGCTCAGTCATTGCCCTGCCACTGAAACAAGCCGACAGTTAATGGCAGTATTTTCAGAACACTGTCCCTGTAACGAGGCAGGTTTGGCGCTCTACCCTAGAGCAGACAACATTCACAGGTCTAGTCTTGAAACTTTCCCAAATTCCCAAATTCATGAATACCACTTCAGTGAAGATTAGATGAAAATTTTAAGTTGCCCTCCAGACTCTTAATGATTCCTATACATATGGGACTTGAAAGTCAATTATGAAATAACCTTCCAGCTAAAAATGATTAAGGTGCCCTCTTAGCTTTTCCTTAACTTCCATCACATGGTCTAAGCACTGATTTTCATTTCAGGCCATTTTCATTAAGAAATATGTGTTATCACTTCACAGCCACTAGGATTATTGTAATAAAAAAGACAGACAATAACAAATTTTGGTGAGGACGTGGAGGAATTGGAACCCTCATACATTGCTGGTGGGGACATAAAATGGTACGGCCACCTTGGAAAACAGTCTGGCAATTTCTCCAAAGGTTAACTATACAGTCATCATGTGATGCCAGGTATATACCCAAGAAAAATGAAAACATATGTCCACATAATTCTTGTACATGAATGTTTATAGAGGCATTTTTCATAATAGCCAAGAAGTGGAAATAAAGCAAATGTCCATCAAGTGATGAATGATCAAAATGTGGTAGATCCACACAATGGAATATTATTCAGCCATAAAAGGAATGAAATACTGATACATGGTACTACATGGATGAACCTTGAAAACATTATGTTAAGTGAAATAGCCCAACCACAAAGAAACACATATTGTACAATTCCCCCTGTTTGGAATAGCCAGGTCAGGCGAATCTGTAGAGATAGAAAGTAAGTTAGCGGCTGCCTAAGGCAGTGTGAGAGTAATGGGGGAAGTTGGGGGCAGTGACTAAGAGGTACACGTTTCTTTATAGGGTAATGAAAGGTCCTAAAATTGTGGTGATGGACGCACAACTCTGAACTGTATATTTTAAATAAGTGAGTTGCATGGTACGTGAATCACATCTCAATAAAGCTGCTATAAAAAACAAAGTAAAGCAAGTTTTTATCACTTTGCAAGAGTGACCAAATTTGAAGAGAAGTAGAAAAGAACAAAAGAATGCTGAGATGGGACGCTGAGTGGTTGGTTAGGCTCACTCACTAGCTAAATAGTTTCTGAAATGTGACCAGTAAAATGTCAGCTCTGGAGGCAGCCATGCAGAACCAAACTATGGATGTTAAATTCATCACAAATGCCAGAGGTCTGTGTGCCGTCTAATGAAAACAACTCAAAGTGTCTAAATAGCAAGTGGTCTGAAATGGTATCAACTGTTTATTAAAGACTATTTTTAAAGTGGCATCTTTTTCAATAATGACACCCACAACGTTTCATGCAAAAGAAGCTATAATTTCACAGTTGCTCAACTGTTGATTTATTTTAGCCAATACATACTAATCGTAGATAAAGTATGCAAACAATATAATTTCCTTTCCTTATTAATCCAAATTGATCAGGGAAAAGATTAATGAGGAAATCAATAAATGTTATGAGCTGTTCAAGGAATTCCAAAAACCACATGTATATAAGACTATAAAGGATGATGAAGTAAATTTGAGTAATGGATGAAAACATACTGCTTAGGCAGTCACCAAGGGTGCAGGGGTCCCCTAAGCCTTAGCAACACAAACCCGATTGCACGGCTATGGTGTTGTAAGGGCTACATAGCCAAAGATAGATTGGTTTGACAAGATTTCTTTAATCCAGCTTCCCACACTTGAAGGATTGGGCATAGCAGTATTATTTTTTAAAATCACTTAATTCCACAATAATAAAACTCAACCTTTGTCCATGTCTTTCCTCACGTGTCACATTCAGTCATCAGGAAATCCTGCTGATGATCTTCAAAACGTGTCCAAGATCTAACCACTCTCACCACCCTGGTTAGAAGCCCTATCAGCTCCCACCCAGATGGTGATACAGCTTGGTCTCCCTACCTCTACCGAAATCTTCCTTCAGTCCCTTCTCAATTCAGCAGCCAGGGAATTCTCTTACATCAGGAGACAGATCGTGTCACCCCTCTGCTCAGAACTCTCTTGTGATTTCCATGTCAGTCAGTATAAAATCCAAAGTCCCAGCAATGGCCTCCAGGGGCTTACGGGATCTGCACAGACTTTGACTCATCAACTCTCTAGCCTCCTTCCCCGCTTCTCTCTCACTTTCTCTGCTCCACTGGCCTCCTTCTAGAGCCTCAGTCCTACCAGACAGATTCCTCTTAGAACCTTTATTCTTTTCCTTCTACCTGAAAGGCTCTTCTCCCAGTTAGCCCCTTGGCCTGCTCCTTCACCTCCTTCAAGCCTTTGCTTCATTTTCACTTTAATGAGGCCAACCCTGACTACTCTATTTCATACTGCTGTCTGTGCCATTACTAATATTCAATTGCTGCTGTAACAAATTACCATAACCTTAGTGGGTTAAAACAATGCAAATTTATTCTTACAGTTCTGGAGGTCAGAAATATGAACTAGGTTTTAGGGGACTAAAATCAAGTAGTCAGCAGGGCTGAATTCCTTCTGGAGCCTCCAGAGAGATTCTTTTCACTTGGCTTTTCCATCTTCAAAAGCTGCTTGCATTCCCTGGTTCATGGCCCCTCTATCTTCAAAGTCAGCAGTCTGGAATCTTCAAATCTCTCTGACCTCTGATTTCATTGTCACATCTTCTCCAAACCTGACTCTCCCATCTCTCTCTTTCCCATAAAAGGACCCTCATGATTACACTGGGTTGACCCAGATAATCCAGGATAATCTCCCCATCTTAAATCCTTTATCACATCTTCAAAATGCCTTTTGCTATTTAAGGCAAGATATTCACAGATTCCAAGCAGTAGGACATGGACATCTTTGGGAGGACAAGATTCTGTCCAGCACTAAGGATTTCCTTACCCTGCTCTAGTTTTTCTTTTTTTCCAAAATACGTATCAACTTTAACGTACTTATGTGTCTACTGGGTTTATTGTTGACCATCTGTCTGAGTGCTCCTGAGGTCATGAATCTTTGTCTTTTTTGTTGACTGATATATCTAGTGCCTAGAATAGCCCCTGGCATATAATAGGTATTCAATGAATATTTGTAGATTGAAAGAAAAGGACTACTCACCTAGACAAATCAAGAAGAGAAAATATATTTGTTTACCTTCCAAACATGTTAAAAGGGAGAGGCAACAGAAGGAACCTGTTCCATAGCAGCCAGCTTTCTGAACTAACTTTTAAACATGGGAAGCTAGAGGTTCTCCAACTTATCTATGTGGAAGAATCATCTGGGAAATTTATTTATAAATTCAGATTCTCTGGTCCCATCCTTCCCAACCCAGATTCAGATTTAGTAAGTCTTGGGTGGGACTCAAGCCAACTCTACTGGGCTGAGAGCCATAATCAATGGTTAGGAAAACATTGCTGGCTTGTCCCTGGTATATTTTCTAAAGCAGAAGTTCTCAGTCTTTGCGTGAACATTATACCTTCCTAGGGAGCTTCATAAAATACCAACATCTGCCTCCTATCCTCAGTAATTTGGATTTACTTGGTCTAGGGTGCAGCCTGGTCATCAGGGTTTATGAAAGCTCCCCATGTGCTTTTCTTGTGCAGATATGGTTGAGAACTACTGTTCTGTAATAGTCAAACCCAGTCTATTTTACATGGCTGCCCAAGATAAAGACTATATTTCCCAGCCTATCTTGTAACTGAATGAGGCCAAGGAAGTTTTGGACACGCGAGAGAACCTTCCTCAAGAGATGGCACACACTCCTCTCTCCCTCTTTTTCTTTTCCCTCCCTCCTGCTGCCTGGGATACAGTTGCTGCTCTCCTGAACAAGGCCACACAGAAGGGAGCGATTGGATAGAAGGAGCTTGAGACTTGGGAGGAGGACCATTGGAGAACCATTCCAACTGGACCACTAGCCTAAACTTTTAGATAGAGAAATAAGCTTCACTCTTGTTTAAGAGAGATGTTATTGTGCACAAATGTGAGTGTCTGTTTACTGGCACTTTACTGTAAGTTTTCTGCCAATAAATCTGTTTACTTTAATCCTACCTCAATGGTAATATTGTTAAAATGTGCAGCTAAAATGTTAGCCTCCTAAGTAAGGGAGAGAGAAGAAAATAATACTTGCTGAGGACTAACTTTATCTTGAAAATTTACACACATTATTCCATCTAATTCTCACTCAGGGAAGGCAAGAGTCATGCCCATGTTGAGACCACAAGGATTTAAGCTCAGTTTTTCTGAAACTGACACCATGTTTATGTCATACTACACTTGATCTGGCTAGAAATATCTGTTTCTCTTCATTATCCAGAGCCAGGGTGGAGGTGTCTTCGTCCTTTCATAAACTTACAGGAATTCAAGGAATCTCAAAAAGGGAGTGCTTCAGAGGTCATTGAAGGGATTGTGTTTCTGAGACCAGTGAAGGGAAACACCCTCGAAGTATCCATGCCCTTTGAGAAGGAGCTTCTGTTACTGTATCTGAGTTGACATGTGACCAAGTATTAGTCAGCATTCCATAAGCCCACTGTGAGTCACACCTGAAACTCAGAGGTAGCAGGTGTAATCTGACCCGGATGGCTACAAGCAAGTATAGGAGATGGCTTGCTAAGCATAGGCACAGAGTAGAACCCAAGACAAGAACCCAACCCAAAGGGGCAAAAGACAGACCACGTACAATGGCTTTTATGAAAGGAAGCAAATACATACTCCAAAAGCTCATGACGATCAGGACAGGAGAAAAAGAGAGAGAGCAGCAGTGCTGGTGGTTGCAGCAGCCAAGGCAACTGTAGAGTCCCTGTCTCAGAGGTGAGAATGCCCCCAGATCAAGGGGCAAAAGACTTGTTCCCTGAAAACCATAAAATACTGCTAAAAGAAATCGAAGAAGATACAAATAAATGGAAAGACAAGTTCATGGATTAGAAAACTTAATATTGCTAAAAGTTTATACTACCCCCAATGATTTAGAAATCCAATGCAATCCCTATCAAAACCCAATGATGTTTTTTGCAGAAATAGAAAAGCTCAACCTGAAATTCATATGGACTCTCAAGGGACCTTAAATAACCAAGTAGAACAAAGCTGGAGGAGGTTTCTTGATTTTAAAACATACTGCAAAGCAACAGTAACCAAAATGGCAAGATATTGGCATAAAGACAGATGTACACACCAACGGAATAGAATAGAAAGCAGAGAAGTAAGCCATTGTGTATATAATCAAATGATCTTTAACAAGAGTGCCAAGACTAAATTCAGCATCCATTCATGATTAAAACTCTCAACTAAATGGATATAGAGGGCAAGTACCTCAACATCATAAAGGCCATATATGACAAATCCACAGCTAACATCATACTTAACAGCGAGAAGCTGAAAGCTTTTCATCTAAGATCGGGAACAAGACAGGATGCCCTCTCTCTCCACTGTTATTCAACATAGTACTGGAGGTCCTAGCCATGGCAATCAGACAAAACAAAGAAATACAAGGCATCCAGATTGGTAAAGAAGAGGTCAAATTGTCACTATTTGCAGATGACATGATATTGTACATAAAAAACTCTAAAGACTCCACTCCAAAACTACTAGAACTAATACCTGAATTCAGCAAAGTTGCAGGATACAAAATTATCATCAGAAATCTGTTGCTTTCCTATACACTAATGATGAACTAACAGAAAGAGAAATCAGAAAAACAATTCCATTCACAATTGCATCAAAAAGAATAAAATACCTAGGAATAAACCTAACGAAGGAAGTGAAAGACCTGTACTCTGAAAACTACAAGACACTCCTAAGAGAAATTAAAGAGGACACTAACAAATGGAAATGCATCCCATGCTCTTGGTTAGGAAGAATAAATATTGTAAAAATGGCTATACTACCTAAAGCAATCTACAGATTCAACGCAATCCCTATCAAACTACCAACAGCTTTCTTCAATGAACTGGAACAAATAATTCTAAAATTCATATGGAACCACAAAAGACCCCGAATAGCCAAAGCAATCCTGAGAAGGAGGAATCAACAGGGGGAATTACGCTCCCTGACTTCAAGCTCTACTACAAAGCCACAGTAATCAAGACAATTTGGTATTGGCACAACAACAGACCCACAGACGGGTGGAACAGAATAGAAAATCCAAACATTAACCCAAACATATACAGTCAATTAATATTTGATAAAGGAGCCTTGGATATACAATAGGCAGATGACAGCCTCTTCAGCAGCTGGTGTTGGAAAAACTGGACAGCTACATGTAAGAGAATGAAACTGGACTACTGTCTAACCCCATACACAAGGGTAAACTCAGGGTGGATCAAAGACCTGAATGTAAGTCATGAAACCTTAAAACTCTTAGAAAAAAACATAGGCAAAGTCTCTTGGACATAAATATGAGGGACTTCTTCATGAACATATCTCCCTGGGTAAGGGAAACAAAAGCAAAATGAACAAGTGGGACTATATCAAGCTGAAAAGCTTCTGGACAGCAAAGGACACCATCAGTAGAACAAAAAGACATCCTACAGTATGGGAGAATATATTCATAAATGACATATCTGATAAGGCATTGACATCCAAAATATATAAAGACCTCATGCACACTACCAAACAAAAAGCAAGTAATCCAATTAAGAAATGGGCAGAGGACATGAATAGAAACTTCTCTAAAGAAGAAATTCAGATGGCCAACAGGCACATGAGAAGATGTTCCACATCGCTAATCATCAGAGAAATGCAGATTAAAACCACAATGAGATATCACCTCACACCAGTAAGGATGGCCAACATCCAAAACATAAACAACAGCAAATGTTGGCATGGATGTGGAGAAAAGGGAACCTTCCTACACTGTTGGTGGGAATGCAAATTAGTTCAACCATTGTGGAAAGCCGTATGGAGGTTCCTCAAAAAACTGAAAATAGACATACCATTTGACCCAGGAATTCCACTCCTAGGAATTTACCCTAAGAATGCAGCAGCCCAATTTGAAAAAGGCATATGCACCCCTGTGTTTATTGCAGCACTATTTACAATAGCCAAGAAATGGAAGCAACCTAAGTGTCCATCAGTAGATGGATGGATTAAGAATATGTGGTACATATACACAATGGAATATTATTCAGCCATAAGAAGAAAACAAATCCTACAACATGGATGGAGCTAGAGGGTATTATGCTCAGTGAAATAAGCCAAGCCGAAAAAGACAAGTATCAAATGATCTCACTCATCTGTGGAGTATAAGAACAAAGAAAAAAACTGAAGGAACAAAACAGCAGCAGACTCACAGAACCCAAGAACGGACTAATAGTTACCAAAGGGAAAGGGACTGGGGAAGAAGGGTGGGAGGGGAGGGAGAAGAGGGTAAAAGGAGCACTACGATTAGCAGACATAAGGTAGGGGGGCACGGGGAGGGCTGTACAACCCAGAGAAGACAAGTAGTGATTCTCATCTCACTACTCTGATGGACAGTGAGTGTAATAGGGTTGGGGGGGGGGGGACCTGATGAAGGGGGTAGTTTAATCACCACGATATTGCACATGGAATTGTAGGTTAATGATACCCAAATAAATTGTAAAAAAAAAGCACATATAATTGTGGATTAATGATACCAAAAGAAATTATATATATTAAAAAAAAGAGTGCCAAGATTACACAATAGGAGAAGAGGAGTCCCTTCAACAAATGGTTTAGGAAAACTGGATAAAATAAGCCACCAAACATGAAACTCCTAGGGAAAAATACAAGGAGATATCTACAGGACATTGGATTTGGCAATTATTTCTTGGCTGTGATACCAAAAGCACAGGCAGCAAGAGCAGAAATAGGCGAATGGGAAACTTCTGCACATCAAGGGAGACAATGAACATATTGAAAAGTCGCCTACAGAATGGGGGGAAATATTTGTAAATCTTATATCTGATAAGGATTAATACTGACTATATAAACACCTAAAACTCAACAATAAAAACAAAATGATTTGATTTAAATAATTAAAGGACTGAAATAGACATTTCTTCAAAGAAGATATACAAATGGCCAACAGGCATATGAAAAGACTTCCAACATCCCCAACTATGAGAAATGCAAATCAAAAACATAGCTTCACCTCCCACATATAGGATAGCACATTATGGAAAGAATAGCAGATAATTAATGTTAGTGAGAATGCTGAGAAGTTAGAATCCTTGCACACTATTAGTGGGAATGTAAAATGGTGCAGCCAGTATGGAAAATGGTGTGGTGTTTCCTCAGAAATTTTTTTAAAAGAATCACTCTATGAACCAGCAATTCCACTGGCTATATACCCAAAAGAACTTAAAGCAGGATCTTGAAGCGATATTTGCACACCCATCTTCATTGCACATTATTCGCAATAGCCAACAGGTGGAAACAACCCAAATGTCCATCAACAAGTGAATGGGTAAAATTTGTGGTACTAATGCATATAATAGAATATATGTAGCCTTAAAAAAAGAAGGAATTCTGTCACATGCTACAACATGAGTGAACCTCAAAATATTATGCTAAATGAAATAAGCCAGGCAAAAAAGGGCAAACATTTTGTGATTCCACTCATATGTAGTATCTACAATAGTCAAAATCATAGAACCAGAAAGTAGAAAGATAAGAGCTGGATGGAGTAGGAAGGAGGAATTAGTGTTTAATGAGTATAGAGTTTCAGTTTAGCAAGAAGAAAAAATTCTAGAGATCTGTTGCACAAGAATATAAATATATTTAACACTACTGAAGTGTACACTTGAAAATGGTTAAGGTGGTAACTTTAATGTTATGTTTTTACCACAGTGATAAATTTTAGAAGACTTTAATCTGGAATACCCATCCTTGCTGATGACTTCCTTTATTTTTGGTCCTTTTTCTCTTGGAATTTAACATTTTTCTTCCATGTGATACAGTGTCTACCATTTTGTGCTCTCAGTGTCATGCACAGCAGTCCATAGGCAAGCCTAATCACCAACCCCAGGCCATCTGGGCTTTCTGGGCCCCTGACTCCTTGAGTGGAGGGACGGGCACTCCCTGCAGTTCCCTCCCTTCTCCACTATCCCTTAACATAGTTTCAAGTGCTTATTCCCTATCTGCCTCCAAAGCTGTCTCTTTTAATACCACACCCATTTCCAGATGTTTTCTAGTCTTTACCAGATAGATGCTCTGCATTTCCCAGACAACAGCTCCCCTGCTAGACTCATCATATGCGCCTCAGAACAATTCTTTTTTTTCTCATCAAGACTTCCTATTCATTCACCATACACATCAAATCACTCATCACAAACCTTATTAATTCCACCTCCTAAGAATCTCTGGATGCTTTCTCTTCAATTCCATTGCTATCATGTGGGCTATTGTAAGTAAAATTGTTGAACCCATTGAGTGACAATTATTAAAATCTTAGTAAATAGTAACTATGTATTTTCCTCCCCTCTTCTGTTTCTCTCCCTCCTTCTTTCTTCTTTCTCTTCCCATTCAATCGATTGTCCATGCTGTCACCAAAATTATCTTCCTGAGCAGCAGACTTGGTTGCTGCTCCACCACTTCAAAGTCTTTGGAGGATCCCTATGGTCTCTAAGAAAAAGCCCAATCTTAACGTGGCATACAAGTCCCTCCTCCATATGGCCTGTCCACTTTTTTCACGACATGAGAGTGGAAGTATCTGGTGCTAATGAACAAAGCAGCTGTAGAGTCAGCCCAGACCCTAGATTTGACTCAGTCTCAGTATCTGTATGAATGTCATCTTATCTATGGAGCTTTCTCACGCTCCCACAACTTGATTCTCTCCATCAAGTTTCCCATAGCACTTGATTCATGCACTACTTAATCATTCTTGAGTTACTGCCCATGAATGACATGTTATCTCACTATGAAGCCCAGGATAGAGCCAGCTGACAGTGATTTAAAACTTTTTTCTGAAGAAAAACAGTGAGTATACAGGTATAAGTACTTGAAAAATTTAAATGGAACATGAAAAGTTACTAAAATTCAAAGGTTTATGGGGAAAACTTAGGGAAGAAAATGTGAAATGTGATAAAGTTTTACTTTTTAATTATGTGAAGAGCTCATAGCAAATTTGAGAAGGAGTCTAAATGCCTATAGGGACTATTAGTAAATTGTGATGCATCCATATAATGACACACTATGTGACATGAAAAAGATTAAGGTAGATTAATAGGTATTAGCATAGATGTCCATGACATATTAAAGTGTGAAAATATGAAATGAGATCCATTTTTAAAAAGTATTTTTTATTCAGATACATACAATAAAATGCACAAATCTTAGTGTCCAGCTTGATTCATTTTGATATGTGCACACAATTATGTAACCATTATCAAGAACACGATATCAAACATTCTCATTAAATTTTTCCCCTTCACCTACCTTAGCCATTCCCTCACTCCCCCTCCCTATGGCAACCACCAGTCTGTTTCTGTATCTGTGAGTATTCTGTTTTGTTTGCTCATTTGCTTTATTTCTTAGATTCCACATATAAGTGAAATAAAATGGTATTTGTCTTTCTCTGTCTCACTTCATTTACCATAGTACCCTGTAGGTCCATCCATATTGTCACAAATGGCAAGACATCATTCATTTTTATGGCTAATAGTCCATTGTGTATATGTCTCACATTTTCTTTATCCATTCTTCTATAAATGAACACTTAGGTTGCTACCATATTTTGGCTATTGCAAATAATTGGCTATAAATGTAGGAGTGCATTTATCTTTTCAAATTAGCAATTTTGTTTTCCTTTTTTATTTTGGTATCATTAATGTACAATTACATGAACAACATTATGCTTACCAGACCTCCACTTTATCAAATCCCCACCACATACCCCATTACAGTCACTGTCCATCAGCATAGTAAGATGCTATAGAATCACTACTTCTCTGTGTTATACTGCCTTCCCTGTGCCCCTCCGCTACATTATGTGTGCTAATCATAATGTCCCTTTCCCCCCATACCTCCCTTCCCCCCCCTCCCCCCCCCGCCCTTTCCCTTTGGTAACTGTTAGTCCACTCTTGGGTTCTGTGAGTCTGCTGCTGTTTTGTTCCTTCAGTTTTTTCTTTGTTCTTATACTCCACAGATGAGTGAAATCATTTGACACTTGTCTTTCTCCACTTATTTCACTGAGCATAATATCCTCCAGCTCCATCCATGTTGTTGCAAATGGTAGGATTTGTTTTCTTCTTATGGCTGAATAATATTCCATTGCATATATGTACCACATCTTCTTTATTCATTCATCTACTAATGGACACTTAGGTTGCTTCCATTTCTTGGCTATTGTAAATAGTGCTGCGATAAACATAGGGGTGCATATGTCTTTTTTCAAACTGGGCTGCTGCATTCTTAGGGTAAATTCCTAGGAGTGGAATTCCTGGGTCAACTGGTATTTCTATTTTAAGTTTTTTTGAGGAACCTCCATACTGCTCTCCACAATGGTTGAACTAATTTGCATTCCCACCAGCAGTGTAGGAGGGTTCCCTTTTCTCCACATCCTCACCAACATTTGTTGTTGTTTGTCTTTTGGATGTTGGCCATCCTAACTGGTGTTTAATTTGCATTTCTCTGATGATTAGTGATGTGGAGCATCTTTTCATGTGTCTGTTGGCCATCTGAATTTCTTCTTTGGAGAAGTGTCTATTCAGATCCTCTGCCCATTTTTTAATTGGATTATTTGTTTTATTTGCTTTTTGTTTGTTAAGGTGCATGAGCTCCTTATATATTTTGGATGTCAACCCCTTATCGGATATGTCATTTATGAATATATTCTCCCATCCTGTAGGATGTCTTTTTTGTTCTATTGATGGTGTCTTTTGCTGTACAGAAGCTTTTCTGCTTGATATAGTCCCACTTGTTCATTTTTGTTATTGTTTCCCTTGCCTGGGTAGATATGTTCATGAAGAAGTTGCTCATGTTTATGTCCAAGAGATTTTTGCCTATGTTTTTTTCTAAGTTTTATGGTTTCATGACTTACATTCAGGTCTTTGATCCATTTCTAATTTACTTTTGTGTATGGGGTTAGACAATGATCCAGTTTCATTCTCTTACATGTAGCTGTCCAGTTTTGCCAACACCAGCTGTTGAAGAGGCTATCATTTCCCCATTGTATACCCATGGCTTCTTTATCACATATTAATTAACCATATGTGTTTTGGTTAATATCTGGACTCTATATTTTGTTCCACTGGTCTGTGGGTCTGTTCTTGTGCCAGACCAAGTTGTCTTGATTACTGTGGCTTTATAGTACAGCTTGAAGTTGGGAAGCAAGATCCCCCCTGCTTTATTTTTCCTTCTCTGGATTGCTTTGGCTATTCGGGGTCTTTTGTGGTTCCATATGAATTTTAGAATTATTTGTTTCAGTTTGTTGAAGAATGCTTTTTGTATTTTGATAGCGATTGCATTGAATCTGCAGATTGCTTTAGGCAGGATGGCCATTTTGACAATATTAATTCTTCCTACCCAAGAACATGGGATGAATTTCCATTTATTAGTGTCATCTTTAATTTCTCTTCAGAGTGTCTTGTAGTTTTAAGGGTATAGATCTTTCACTTCCTTGGTTAGGTTTATTCCTGGGTATTTTATTCTTTTTGATGCAATTGTGAATGGAACAGTTTTCCTGATTTCTCTTTCTGTTAGCTCATTGTTAGTGTATAGGAAAGCAACAGATTTCTGTGTGTTAATTTTGTATCCTGCAACTTTGCTGAATTCAGATATTAGTTCTAGTCGTTTTGGAGTGGATCCTTTAGGGTTTTTTATGTATATCATGTAATCTGCAGATAGTGACAATTTGACTTCTTCCTTACCAATTTGGTTGCCTTTCATTTCTTTGTTTGGTCTGATTGCTGTGGCTAGGACCTCCAGTACTACGTTGAGTAAAAGTGGGGAGGGTGGGCATCCCTGTGTTGTTCCTGAGCAATTTTGTTTTCTTCTAATAAATTCCTAGAATTAGAATTACTGGATCATATAAAATTTTATTGGTAGGGGACTTCCGGGAATATGGCGTCTTGAACGGACTAGCAGAAAAATTCCTCCCAACATTATATTTATTCACGAAAATACAGCAAATACAACTATCCATAAAAGAGAGACCAGAATACACAGGAAAGTGCACAGCGTACAGCTACACCTGTGAGAACTTGGCAGCCGGTGAGGCGGACGGGCGGCGATCCGGTGGGACCGAGCGCTCCCCCCCCCAGAGCTCCAGCGGCCAGACACGCCGGACAGAGGACTCGGCACCCGGCGAGGCGGGACGGAAACACCATCCAGCGAGACGAGAGCGCCCCTGCACCCCAGCACTCCAGCGGGAGTCTCGGCAAGGCGGGTAAGTCATGAGAAGACAGAAGAATATGATACAGACAAAGCTTCAGACAAACACCACCCCAGAGAAAGAATCTGGAGAAATGGACATTCACAGTCTTCCAGAAAAAGAATTCAGAATAAAAGTCATAGCCATGCTGACGGATCTACAGAAAAATGTGCAAGAGCTGAGGGAGGAAGTGAGGGAAGTGAGGAAAGACAATGCAGAAATGAAACAAGCCATCGAAGGGCTCAACAGCAGATTGAATCAGGTTCAAGACACGATCAAGGAATTACAAGACAGGGACCAGGAATACAAAGAAGCTGAGGCAGAGAGAGATAAAAGGATCTCTAAGAATGAAAGAATATTAAGAGAACTCTGTGACCAATCGAAGCGTAGCAATATTCGCATTATAGGAGTACCAGAGGAAGAAGAGAGAGAAAAAGGGATAGAAAGTGTCTTTGAAGAAATAATTGCCGAAAACTTCCCCACGCTGGGGAAGGAAATAGTCTCACAGTCCACGGAAGCCCACAGATCTCCCAACACAAGGGACCCAAAGAAGACAACACCAAGACACATAATAATCAAGATGGCAAAGATCAAAGACAAGGACAGAGTATTAAAGGCAGCTAGAGAGAGGAAAAAGATCACCTACAAAGGAAAACCTATCAGACTGTCATCAGACTTCTCAACAGAAACCTTACAGGCCAGAAGAGAATGGCATGATATATTTAACGTAATGAAACAGAAGGGCCTCGAACCAAGAATATTGTATCCAGCACGATTATCATTTAAATATGACGGAGGGATTAAACAATTTCAAGACAAAAGAAAGTTGAGAGAGTTTGCCACCCATAAACCACCACTACAGGATATCTTAAACGGACTGATCTAGAGGGGAACACCCCTAAGACTAAAAAGATGTCACCAGAGAAAATAAAAGCAAAGCAAAGAAAGCAGACCACCCAAATACTAACTAAAGGCAAAGAATAAAACACCTAATATATAAAGAAAGGAGGAGGAAGAATAGGAAGGGAGAGATAAAGAAACATCAGACGGTGCACACAATAACTTAACAAGAAAGTTAAGTTAGATTCTTAGATAGTAAAGAAGCAACCCTTGAACCTTTGGTAACCACGAATCTAAAGCCTGCAATGGCAATAAGTACATATCTATCAATAATCACCCTAAATGTAAATGGACTGAATGCACCAATCAAAAGACACAGAGTAACAGAGTGGATAAAAAAGCAAGACCCATCTATATGCTGCTTACAAGAGACTCACCTTAAACCCAAAGATATACACAGACTAAAAGTGAAGGGATGGAAAAAAATATTTCAAGCAAACAACAAAGAGAAAAAAGCAGGTGTTGCAGTACTTGTATCAGATAAAATAGACTTCAAAATGAAGAAAGTAGCAAGAGATAAAGATGGACATTACATAATGATAAAGGAGTCAGTCCAACAAGAAGATATAACCATTATAAACATATATGCACCCAACACAGGAGCATCAGCATATGTGAAACAAATACTAGCAGAAGTGAAGGAGGAAATAGACAGCAATGCAATAATTCTAGGAGACTTTAACACGCCACTCACTCCAAAGGATAGATCAACCAGGCAGAGGATAAGTAAAGACACAGAGGCACTGAACAACACACTAGAACAGATGGACCTAACAGATATCTACAGAACTCTGCACCCAAAAGCAGCTGGATACACATTCTTCTCAAGTGCACATGGAACATTTTCCAGAATAGACCACATTCTAGGCCACAAAAATAACCTCAGTAAATTCAAAAATACTGAAATCTTACTAACCAACTTCTCAGATCACAAAGGTATAAAATTAGAAATAAATTTCAGAAAGAAATCAAAAAGGCTCACAAATACATGGAGACTTAACAACATTCTCCTAATGAATCAATGGGTTAACGACCAAATCAAAACAGAAATCAAAGAATATATGGAGACTAATGACAACAACAACATAAAGCCACAACTTCTGTGGGACGCAGCAAAGGCAGTCTTAAGAGGAAAGTACATTGCAATCCAGGCCCATTTAAAGAAGGAAGAACATTCCCAAATGAACAGTCTAAGGACACAATTATTGAAATTGGAAAAAGAAGAACAAATGAGGCCCAAAGTTACCAGAAGGAGAGACATAATAAAGATCAGAGAAGAAATAAATAAAATTGAGAAGAATAAAACAATAGAAAAAATCAATGAAACCAAAAGCTGGTTCTTTGAAAAAATAAACAAAATAGATAAACCCCTAGCCAGACTCATTAAGAGAAAAAGAGAATCTACACACATAAACAGAATCACAAATGAGAAAGGAAAAATAACGACGGACCCCACAGAAATACAAAGAATTATAAGAGAATATTACGAGCATCTATATGCTAACAAGCTGGAAAACCTAGAAGAAATGGACAACTTCTTAGAAAAATACAGCCTTCCAAGATTCACCAAGCAGGAAACAGAAAAACTAAACAGACCAATCACCAGCAACGAAATTGAATCGGTAATCAAAAAACTACCCAAGAACAAAAGCCCTGGACCTGATGGATTCACCTCTGAATTCTACCAGACATATAGAGAAGAAATAACACCCATTCTCCTTAAAGTTTTCCAAAAAATAGAAGAGGAGGGAATACTTCCAGACTCTTTCTATGAAGCCAGCATCACTCTAATACCAAAACCGGGCAAAGACCTCACTAAAAAAGAAAATTACAGACCAATATCCCTGATGAACGTAGATGCAAAAATACTCAACAAAATATTAGCAAACCGAATTCAAAAATACATCAAGAGGATCATACACCATGATCAAGTGGGATTCATCCCAGGGATGCAAGGATGGTACAACATTCGAAAATCCATCAACATCATCCATCACATCAATAAAAAGAAGAACAAAAACCACATGATCATCTCCATAGATGCTGAAAAAGCATTTGACAAAATTCAGCATCCATTTTTGAGTAAAACTCTCAACAGAATGGGTATAGATGGCAAGTACCTCAACATCATAAAGGCCATATATGACAAACCCACAGCTAACATCATACTTAACAGCGAGAAGCTGAAAGCTTTTCATCTAAGATCGGGAACAAGACAGGGGTGCCCACTCTCTCCACTGTTATTCAACATAGTACTGGAGGTCCTAGCCACGGCAATCAGACAAAACAAAGACATACAAGGCATCCAGATTGGTAAAGAAGAAGTCAAATTGTCACTATTTGCAGATGATATGATACTGTACATAAAAAACCCTAAAGACTCCACTCCAAAACTACTAGAACTAATATCTGAATTCAGCAAAGTTGCAGGATACAAAATTAACACACAGAAATCTGTTGCTTTCCTATACACTAATGATGAGCTAACAGAAAGAGAAATCAGAAAAACAATTCCATTCACAATTGCACCTAAAAGAATAAAATACCTAGGAATAAACCTAACGAAGGAAGTGAAAGACCTGTACTCTGAAAACTACAAGACACTCCTAGGAGAAATTAAGGAAGACACTAACAAATGGAAATGCATCCCATGCTCTTGGCTAGGAAGAATCAATATTGTCAAAATGGCAATACTACCTAAAGCAATCTACAGATTCAACGCAATCCCTATTAAAATACCAACAGCTTTCTTCAATGAACTGGAACAAATAATTCTAAAATTCATATGGAACCAGAAAAGACCCCGAATAGCCAAAACAATCCTGAGAAGGAGGAATCAAACAGGGGGAATTACGCTCCCTGACTTCAAGCTCTACTACAAAGCCACAGTAATCAAGACAATTTGGTACTGGCACAAAAACAGATCCACAGACCAGTGGAACAGAATAGAAAATCCAAACATTAACCCAAACACCTACAGTCAATTAATATTTGATAAAGGAGCCCTGGATATACAATGGGGAGATGACTGCCTCTTCAGCAGCTGGTGTTGGAAAAACTGGACAGCTACATGTAAGAGAATGAAACTGGACTACTGTCTAACCCCATACACAAAGGTAAACTCAAGGTGGATCAAAGACCTGAATGTAAGTCATGAAACCATAAAACTCTTAGAAAAAAACATAGGCAAAAATCTCTTGGACATAAACATGAGTGACTTCTTCATGAACATATCCCCCCGGGCAAGGGAAACAAAAGCAAAAATGAACAAATGGGACTATATCAAGTTGAAAAGCTTCTGTACAGCAAAGGACACCATTAGTAGAACAAAAAGACATCCTACAATATGGGAAAATATATTCATAAATGATGTATCTGATAAGGGGTTGACATCCAAAATATACAAAGAACTCACGCACCTTAACAAACAAAAAGCAAATAACCCAATTAAGAAATGGGCACAGGACATGAATAGACACTTCTCTAAAGAAGAAATTCAGATGGCCAACAGGCACATGAAAAAATGCTCCACATCGCTAATCATCAGAGAAATGCAGATTAAAACCACAATGAGATATCACCTCACACCAGTGAGGATGGCCAACATCCAAAACACAAACAACAACAAATGTTGGCGAGGATGTGGAGAGAGGGGAACCCTCCTACATTGCTGGTGGGAATGCATGTTAGTTCAACCATTGTGGAAAGCAGTATGGAGGTTCCTCAAAAAACTCAAAATAGAAATACCATTTGACCCAGGAATCCCACTCCTAGGAATTTACCCCAAGAATGCAGCAGCCCAGTTTGAGAAAGACACATGCACCCCTATGTTTATTGCAGCACTATTTACAATAGCCAAGAAATGGAAGCAACCTAAGTGCCCATCAGTAGATGAATGGATTAAGAAGATGTGGTACATATACACAATGGAATATTATGCAGCAATAAGAAAGAAACAAATCCTACCATTTGCAACAACATGGATGGAGCTAGAGGGTATTATGCTCAGTGAAATAAGCCAGGCCGAAAAAGACAAGTACCAAATGATCTCACTCATATGTGGAGTATAAGAACAAAGACAAAATAAATAAATAAATAAATAAATAAATGAAGGAACAAAACAGCAGCAGACTCACAGAACCCACGAATGGACTAACAGTTACCAAAGGGAAAGGGACTGGGGAGATGGGTGGGAAGGGAGGGATAAGAGGGTAAAAGGGGCATTACGATTGGCAGACATAGGGTGGGGGGGCACGGGGGGAACTGTACAGCTCAGAGAAGACAAGTAGTGATTCTCATCTCACTACGCTGATGGACAGTGACTGTGGTGGGGTTGGTGGGGGGGACCTGGTGAAGGGGGGAGTTCAATCATCACGGTATTGCTCATGTAATTGTAGGTTAATGATACTAAAATAAAAAAAAAAGAAGCTATATCAAGATAGCACAGCTGGAAAATGATAGAATTGAAATTAAAAAAAAAAAATTTTATTGGTAGTATTTTGAGAAACCTCCATACTCCTTCCAGTGGCTGTACCAATTTGTTATCCCAACAATAGTGTATGAGGTTTTCCTTTACTCCATATCCTCACCAACACTTATTATTTGTCTTGTTGATAATAGCCATTCTGATTGGTATGAGGTGGTATTGTGGTTTTGATTTGTATTTCCCTGATGATTAGTGACATTGAGCATCTTTTCATGGGTCTATTAACCTCTGTATGTCTTTGGAAAAATGTCTATTCAGGTCTTCTGCCCATTTTTTAATCAGATTATTTGGGGTTTTTTGATGTTGAGTTATATGAGTTCTTTATTTATTTTGGATATTAGCCTCCTATCAGATAGATCACTTGCAAATACATTCTCCCATTCAGTAGTTTTTTTGTTTTGTTTTGTTGATGGTTTCCTTCACTATTAAGAAGCTTTCTAGTTTGATGTTGTACCATATTTTTATTTTACTTTTGTTTCCCTTGCCTGAGATGTACCCAGAAAAAAAATTGCTGAAGCAGATGTCCAAGAATTTACTGCTTATGGTTTATTTTAGGATTTTTAGTGTTTCAGGTCTTACATTAAGGTCTTCAATTAATTTTGAGTTTATTTTGTGTGTGGTGCAAAACAATGATCCAGTTTCATTCTTTTGCATGTAGTTTTCCCAACACCATTTGTTGAAGAGACTGTCTTTTCCCCATTGTATATTCTTGCTGAAGTAAGATCCACTTTGTGTGTGTATATATCTGGAAAAATAACAGTAATTATTTCTAGAGAGTATGGAGCTAAGGAGTAGAGGAAATTTTCACATCCTTATTTAAAAATAAAAATTTGCTATTTTTATAATATAAAAAAGTAAGTAAATAAATAGATCATGAAACTGGAAAAAGATACATTAATTCTATAAGTAAGTTGGGAAAACATGCACAGATAATTTAGGAAAGAAATAGAGTTACTCAAATGACATAAGGAAAGATATTGAATTTTGACAAACAAGTAAAAATAATGACGAGGTCTTCTATCTACCAAAGGTGGTCAAACAAAAAAATAACCTATTAAATTATAATACCCCATGCTGACAAAGGTGCACTGGGCACTTCCTTGTACTATCAGTGACATCATTTAATTAGATTTAAGGCTTTAGGGATAAATCTTGGCAATTTGTATCAAGGAAATAAGAACATCCATGTCCCTTGATTCACAGTAATCTTACTTCTAGAAATATAATATTTGGAGATAATCCAACCTAAAGAAAAGGTCATATGCACAAAGATAATGAAAATACGGGACAATCTGAGACACAGCAGTTAAGTGAAATAAAGGAGAGTTGTTGGGGGGATTAAAAAATCTACGATCTTTTAGGCACCTAGTAAGAGCTCAGTACATGTTAGCTATAGCTATTATTATTATTATTACTATTATTGTTATTATTATGTCAGTTACACTCAGTTAAAAATGATCATTGTCAAGTCTCTGGAGCAACAACGTGTCCTACAATATAACGACATAAACACATATGTAATATTGAATATGGAAGACGAATATGCAAAATGATCATGGGTGTGTTAGGATACAAAGATAAGGGTGATTCTTTTTACTTTTTTCATGTTTTCCAAACTCTTGATAATATTGTTATATGCATGTATGATTTTAAAATAAATTTAAAAAATATTTTAGTCCATTATTCATCTATCTTTAAGCCTGATATTTAAAAGTCACATATATCTCCAAAATTAATATAATCAAAATGCTCAGAACCTAGTACAGAGGCGTTTAGAGCTATACTGAGTTTGACACATGCTCAATTATGGCACTCATAATATAAAGAATAAAGTTTCTTTAAGAATTAAACCATTGCTCCACATAGCTAATCATCAGGGAAATGCAAATCAAAACCACAATGAGATATCACCTCACACCAGTTAGAATGGCCACTATCCATAAGACAAGAAATAGCAAGTGTTGGTGATGATGTGGAGGAAAAGGAACCCTCCTACACTGTTGGTGGGAATATAAATTGGTGCAGCCACTATGGAAAGCAGTATGGAGGTTCCACAAAAAATAAAAATAGAAATACCATACAGTATAGTAACCACACTTCTAGGAATCTACATGAAGAAAACAAAAGCCCTGATTTGAAAAGATATATGCACCCCTATGTTTTTTGCTCCATTATGTACAATAGCCAAGATATAGAAGCAACCAAAGTGTCCATTAATGGATGAATGGATAAAGAAGATGTGGTACATATACATAATGGAATATTATTCTGCAATAAAAAATAAAGAAATCCTGCCATTGCAACAACATGGATAGACCTAGAGGGTATTATGCTCAGTGAAATAAGCCAGGTGGAGAAAGACAAATACCATATGATTTCACTTATTGTGGAGCCTAAAATAAAACAAAATGAATGAACAAAATAGCAGTAGACTCATAGACACTGAGAAGTGACTGGTGGTTACTATGATGGAGGGTTTGGGTGGGTGAGTGAGATAAAGGGGCATAAAAATTCTCAATCATAATATAAGATGGTCACAGGGATGGTAGTACAGCATGGAGAATAAAGCTAATGAATCTGTAACACCTTCCTATGTTGACAGATAGTAATAGAACTAGTGGGGGTGAGGATTTAATATGGGAAACTGTTGAACCACTATGTTGTATACTTGAAATCAATATAAGATTGTATATCAACAATACATCAATAAAAAAAAGAATTATACCACTGCACATTAACACAATGAAAGATATCTGAAAAAAGAGACCCTAGGACTCTTTGAATTTTAATGGAGGCTCAAGAAACACCTGAATTCAAATAAGGTGACTAGAAACAAGTTGTAAATATAGATGAAAAAAGTTGTAGACAAATTAACTTATTGGACAAAGACTAGAATAGCAGAGATGTGTGGACTAGGTTAGTGATTTAAACCTCAGAAATGCACTTACAGCTTGTAAAGGAAAAATTATCACAAGGGAAGAGAGCAAGAGGAAGAAAGGAACAGAGAAAACCAGAAAACAATTACAAAATGGCAATAAGTAAATACCTATTAATAATTACTTTAAATGTAAATTGGCTAAATAAACCTATCAAAAGACATAGGATGACTGAATGGATAAGGAAACAAGACCGATCTCTATGCTGCCTATAAGAGACTCATTTAAGACCTAAAGACACATATAGACTGAAAGTGAGTGGGTGGAAAAAGATAATTCTACACAAACAGAAGAGAGAAAAAAGGAGTAGCAATACTTATGTCAGGCAAAATAGACTTCAAAACAAAGAAAGTAAAAGGAGACAAATAAGAGCATTACATATGGTAAAGGGATTGGTCCAACAAGAGGATATAAGGCAAATATCTAGTGCATCCAACATAGGAACACCTGAGTAAAACAAATAGTAACAGACCTAAAGGGAGAAACTGACAGCAAGTTGGTAATAGTAGGGAAGTTTAGCACTCTGCTTGCATCGATGAATAGATCATATAGACAGAAAACAAATGAGGAAACAGTGTCACTGAATGCCACATTAAACCAGATGGACTTAATAGATATATACAGAACATTTCACCCAAAAGCAACAGCATACCCATTCTCCTCAAGTGCATATGGAACATTCTCCAGAATAGATCATGTATAAGGACAAAAAACAAGTCTTAATAAACTAAAGAAGATGGAAATTGTATAAAACATCTTTTCAGACCACAATGATATGAAGCTAGAAATCAGTTACAAGGAAAAAAACTGGAAGAAACAAACACATGGAAGCTAAACAAAATGCTTCTAAATAATCAATGGATATATGAACAGATCAAAGAGGAAATCAAACAATACATGGAAACAAATGAAAACAAACACAATGGTTCAAAAAATGTGAGATGCAGCAAAAACAGTTCTAAGAGGGAAATTCATAGCAATACAAGTCTACCTCAAGACATAAGAACAATCTCAAATAAACAATCGAACTTTAGAACCAAGGAACTAGAAAGTCAATCAAACCAAGAGCTGAGTCTTTGAGAAGAAAAACAAAATAAACCCTTAACCAGACTTACCAAAAATAAAAGAGAGAGGACATAAATAAATGAAATCAAATATGAAAAAGGAGATGTTTAACAGACAAAACAAAAATTCAAAGAATTATGAGAATTCTATGAAAAATTATATGCCAATAAATTAGACAACCTATAAAAAAATGTATAAATCCCTAGACATGGATAAGTGGATAAATACAGTCTTCCATGACTGACCCAGAAATAAACAGAAAATCTGAACAGGCCAAAATTGAAATCATAATAAAAAACTCCCAACAAACAAAAGTTCATGACTAGATGGCTTCACAGGTGAATTCTACCAAACATTTAAATAAGAGCTAATACCTAACCTTCTTAAAGTATTTCAAAAAAAATAGAAGAAGGAATACTTCCAAACTCAGTGTGTGAGGCCAGCATCACTCTAACATCAAAACCAAAGACACCATAAAAAAAGAAAATTATAGACCAATATCCATGATGACCAAAGATGCAAAAATCATCAACAAAACATTAGCAAACTGAATTCAAAAATACATCAAAAGGATCATCCATCATAACCAAGTGGTATTTATTCCAGTTATTCAAGGATGGTATAATATTCATAAATCAATTAATGTGATACACCACATTAAAAGAAAGGATAAAAACCATATGGCCATCTCAACAGATGCTCATGTTGACAAACATGACATCCATTCATGATAAAAACCCTCAACAAAATGGGTATAGTGGGTACATACGTCAACATAATAAAGACCATATATGACAAACAGCTAACATCATATTCAATGGTGAAAGGCTAAAATCAGGAATAATACAAGGATGTCCACTCTCACCACTTTTATTCAACATAGCACTGGAAGCCCTACCCATACCAATCAGGCAATAAAAAGAAAGAAAAGCCATTCAAACTGGTAAAGAAGACATACAATTGTTCCTATTTGCAAATGACATACAATACATAGAAAACCCTCAGATTCCACCAAAAATTTACTAAAATGAATAAATGAATTCTATAAAGTTGCAGGATACAAAATCAGTATACAGAAATCTGTTGCATTTCTATATACTAACAAACTAGTAGAAAGAGAAATTAAGAAAACAATTCTATTTAACAATTAACAAGAAAACAACTGCATAAAAAAGAATGAAATACCTAGGAATAAACCTAACCAAATAGGTGAAATTCCTGTACTCTGAAAACTATAAGGGACTGATGAAAGAAATTAAAGAAAACACAAATAAATGGAAAGCTATCCCATGCTCATGGATAGGAAGAATTAATACTGTCAAAATGTTACGGAAAATACTGAAAAAAACCTGGACTGGATCACTGACAGAAGAACCAAGAGGCACTCAGAGGTCTTGGAGTGTTGAGGCTTTATTTCACGCCGGCGGGCTCAGAGGGGAGTGATCTCCCAAAAGTCTGAGTCCTGAACAAAGGCAAAGGGAGCGATATATATCTTTCTGCTTCTGTATCTGTAACATTCCTACGTGCACAGCAGGCGAGCAGGCGAGGGGGAGTGAGTTTAGGGAGTGAACCTTGGGAACGGGTGCTCGGCAGAGCGGGAAATCAAGGGAGTGTTTTTGTTGTTTGTGTAGAGGAGGGGGAGACAGAGGGGAGCCACCTGGGCTAGACTGCTGTCTTTGTAAATTGCTGTCCTTGTAAATTTTTCCCTATCACTCCCCCCTCTGATGCCCCTTTAAACACTTTGTTTTAGGGGGCATCATCTCCCTGGTTTATGACAGCGTTACAGTGGCTCTGCATATACATGAGCTGTATAGAGGAAACGCGTTTCTTGATAAAGTTAATGAGCCAGTTAAATATGCAGGGTCCCACTAATAGTCTAAGGAACAGCAGAATCACTGGCCAAGCAAGACCAGTTAGAAGAGTTGTTAGCCATGGATTTCATCAAACCATCCTTGGAACCAAGACTTTTTGTTTTCTAACATCTTATTCCTATGCTGGATGTTTTCTTTTACTTTGGCTAGAGAGCATCTAACTATATCAGACCTATTTGCATAAAAATAACAATCTTCTCCAAGGGCTACACATAAGTCTCCCTGGAACATGAACAGGAGGTCCAGCCCTCTACCATTCTGCAACACCACTTCAGCCAGGGAATCAATTTGATCTTGCAGCTGAATCATGGTGGTTTCAAGCTGCTCTAAATCTTGAACAATTTCTTCTGTTAGGGCAGTGAGTCCTAAGTCTCCTTATATTAAGGCCGCTGTGCCTACTGCAGCTGATCCGGCTACCCCGAGCCCGACTAGAGCAGGGATCAGCAAAGGGGCAGCCCGTTTCACCCGGGAAATCTCACCGGGGGAAAGGACGTAGCTCCCTTCAGGCCTACTATGCACTTTATAACTTTTGTGCAGTTAAACATTATAGAGAGGTATTTTTGGAAATGCAGGCTGAGACTTGAGTTCAGCTAGGAGAGACAGGTAAGCAAAACAACTTAATGATTACCCAATAGACAATAGAAAGGGCATTTTTTTTGAGAAACAGTTTAGTCAGAGGGGGCAGTATCAGAGAGTCCAATGCTAATGAAAGACACCACTCCAGCGAAAGCCAGGCTCTACGGCTTGCAGGTGTCCATTAGTCAAAGGACAATCGTTGGATGTAGAGGCAGAGAGGATTTTGGAGGTCTGGCTGGGCTTTCTACTGATGTGTTTCTTCAAGATGATGGACCTTATTCACTCTGGAATGATGGACTCACGGAGTGATGCCTGCAACCTTGAAGGCAGTAGGAGTGGTTAGAACAACAACGTGGGGGCCCATCCACTGAGGTTTGAGGGGGTCCTTTTTCCAATCTTTAACCCAGACTGAGTCCCCAGCCTGGAAGGAATGTACTGGGGTTCCTAGAGAGATCGGGGCTCTTTCTATAGTGTATTGATGTAGTTTATTTAGGGTGGCTTCCACGACTTGGAGCTGTTCTCTTGCTACCTTATCTCCTATCTGGTGTAGGTTCCCTGGGAGGCTTCCTAGACATGGGGGAGGGCATCCATACACTAATTCAAAAGGGGAAAAGCCTTGAGTCCCAGGCGTGCAGCGAGCACGCAGGAGAGCCAGGGGCAGTAAGCCTGGCCACGGGAGGCCAGTTTCTTGGCAAAAATAGCTAGGGATCCCTTGAGGGTGCGATTCATTCGCTCTACTTTCCCTGAACTCTGTGGCCTGTAGGCAGTGTGAGGTTTCCAGATAATGTTGAGGGATTTAGTTAACATTTGTACTACATCTGCTACAAAGGCAGGCCCATTGTCACTGTGGATTGTGGATGGTAGGCCAAACCGGGGCACAGTTTCTCTCAGGAGGACTTTGGCTACCTCCCGGCTTCGTTCTGTTCTGGTTGGGAAGGCTTTGACCCAGCCAGAGTATGTATACACTGTTACTAAGAGGCATCTGAGTCCTCTGCTTGGCTGGACATCCATGAAGTCTATCTCAAGGTCTTCAAAGGGGGCAACTCCCACTCTTTGGACACCAGGTGGGAGTTATGGCACAGATTGAACATTATTTCTGGCACAAGTTACACACTGTTCACTCACTGCTCAGCATAGTGTTGGCACCTGGCTGGTGTAGTATTGCTTTTTGAGGAGGGCCTCCAGTGCAGTTTTCCCTAGGTGGGTGAGCTGATGGTATTCGCTGACTAGTTGCCTCCTGGTTGCAGCTGGGACAAAGATATGTCTATCTGGCAACATCCACCATCCATTTTCAGTTAAAGTGGCTCCTTCAGTTATGACCCGGTCTTTCTCCTTTTCAGTGTATCTGGGTGGAGGGCCTCTTCCAGGGGTGTCAGGGTCATGGTGAGGGAAGGAGCTCTCCCCGCCTCCTTACTGGCTGCTGATTTGGCAGCTTCATCTGCCGTCCAATTCCCCTGTGCTACAGGGTTGTTTCCTTTTTGGTGTCCTTTGCAATGTAGAATTGCTACTTCCTTTGGGAGCCAGACAGCCTCGAGAAGTTTTAATATTTCTTCTTTATTTTTTATTGCTTTTCCTACTGCTGGGAGGAGACCTTTCTTTGTAGGTTGCCCCATGTGTGGGTACAGTGGCAAAGGCATGTCGAGAGTCTGTGTAGATGTTGGTTCTTTTGCTCTTGCTGATGGTGAGGGCTTGTAAGGCATACAGTTCAGCTCATTGTGTTGACCACCCAGAAGGCATGGCTTCCGCTTCTAAGACTTCAGTGGCAGTAGTTACTGCACAACCTGCCCTTCAGATACCCTCTTGTAGGTAACTGCTGCCATCACTGAACAGTGTGAGTTCTGGATTTTGTAGTGCTTGATCTCGCAAATCTGGATGACTTGTGTATACTTCATCAGTTACTTCAGAACAGTCATGATCCGGTTTCCCCTCTTCGGTGGGGAGAAAAGTTGCTGGATTCAGTGTCTGCACTGTTTCTAAAGTGACTCATGGGTTTTCACAGAGGAGCCCTTGATATTGTGCCAGGTGGGTGTTGGAGAGGAAGCAGTGTGTCTGTGGGGAACTGCCTTTGCATCTCAGCCTCGCCACGAGGGTGGCCGCTGGGAACTGCCTTTGAATCTCAGCCATGCCACAAAGATGGCCACTGAGAACTCAGCCGCGCTGCAGGGGTGGCCGCCAAAAGCCCCCTGAGGTTTAGCTGCGCCCACTCCGGTCCGCTTCTTACATCAGAGACAGCTGCGCATGTGCACAACTCTGTGCCTGATTCGGAAAAGTGAAAGTTGCAGGAGAGACTTCACCCTATATATCCCATGCCCTGAGCCCCAATAAACGAGTTCTCCCTTCGAGTGAACTTCCTGTCGCGTCTGATTGTCTCCGGCGAAAAGGAGCGGCCAGCGGCGAGTGGCCAGCGGCCAGCGGCCAGCGGCAGCAGCAGCAGAGGCTGGAGCGGCTGCAAGCGGCCGCGCCGCCGAGCGCCGGAGGCTGCGGGAACGGGCGGACAGCCGGCGCTTACCTCCCTTGCTCTGCCTATCGGGGCGAGCCTCTCTCCCTGCCTTCCTCCCCTCTGCTGGCTCGGAGGGTCGCAGAAAGAGCTTGTAACACAAAGAGCTGTAGTCCTGACCGAGAGCAGGACCGGCGGGGGAGAGGTGAAAAAACCCGATATGTCCCTGCATGTTCATGAGGGCACAACAGCATGGGGGACCTTAACATTCAGTTCTTGTCTCAGAGTGAGTTTATCTGTTTCCTTAATTAGTTGAACTGTGTCCAGTCTCTTTGACAGGTATGCTACTGGCTGCTGCCAGGGCCCGAAAGTCTGTGTGAGAACCCCGAGGGCTACTTTGTCTTTTTCATGTACAAAGAGGTTAAAGGTTTTTTCTATATCTGGCAAACCTAGGACTGGTGCCTGTCTTAAAGCAGTTTTTATTTCCAGGAAGGAGGCCCTTGACCTTTCTGTCCAGAGAGGGGGTTCTCAGTCTGGCCCCCCCAGGAGGCTGTAGAGGGGTTTTGCCATTGCTGAAAACCCAGGAATCCAGATTCTACAGAATCTGGTGGCTCCCAAAAACTCTGTCTGGGGCTGGGGTGAGGAGATGATGACCTTCTTCCTCCCTCTTTCCCTGGGTGAGGAGGAAGCCCAAGTACCGGACTTGCTGTTGGCAGATTTGTGCCTTTTTCCATGAGGCTTGGTATCCTGAGTCAGACAGGAGTTGCTGGAGGGCCCTTGTGCCTTTCACACAGTTTTTCTGGGTGTCACTGGCAAGGAGGAGGTCATCTACATACTGGAGGAGGGTGCAGTGTGTAGCTTCCCCTGGAAAGTTGGCAAGGTCTGCAGCCAATGCCTCTCCAAAGAGAGTCAGTGAGTTCTTGAACCCTTGTGAGGGCTGTGTCCAGGTTAACCTGTGTCTGGTTCAGTCCATTCAAAGGCAAACAAGAGCTGGCTTTGAGGGGCCAGCCAGAGGCAGAAAAAGGCATCCTTTAGTCTATGCAAGTGAACCATTTGGCGGTCCCTGGGATCTGGCTGAGGAGGGTGTATGGGTTTGGGACCACTGGGTGTAAAGAAACAGTCACTTTGTTAATGGCTCGCAGGTCTTGAACCAGATGGTACCCTCCTCCCGGCTTCTTGACTGGTAGAAGCGGGATGCTCCAGGGCGACTGACACTCACTTAGAATACCTGCCTCTCTGAGTCTGATCATGTGCTCCTGGATGCCTGCTCTCACCTCTTGTGAGAGGGGTACTGCTGCTGTCTTTGTGGCTGGGCCCCTGGAGTCAATTCTACAATGTCAGGGGCTCAGTTATGAGCAAGTCCAGGTGGGTTGTCTTCAGCCCATACTGAGGGGAAGGCAGCTCTGATTTCAGGTGGGCTACTTGAGGGGGTCTGGGCACAGAATAACCTCCACTCCTCTCCCCTCGTTCTGGTTATTGCCAGTAAGAGGGACCCTGGGTCTTATTGGCCTGGGTTTAGTTTGAGGCTGGTGCGTCCAGTTGGTTCAAAAGTTATTTGGGCTCCGAGCTTTGAGAGTATGTCTCAGCCGAGGAGGGGAATGGGACACTCAGGCAGGTAGGGAAACTCATCTTGAACTTTGTGGCCTCCAAGTTCACATTGGCGGGCTTGGCAAAAGTGTTGCTGGACTGCTTTTGTCCCAGTGGCTCTGAGAATAGTTGCAGTCCTTTTACTGAGAGGGGCTGCAGGGAGGGTGACCACAGAGTGTTCTGCCCCTGTGTCACCCATAAAAGTTATGTGTTGTACCCCCATTTTCATTTTGACTGTGGGCTCATGGGGGACGAGTGTGAGAGAGCCCGGTCCTTGTCATCTGAGTCTGCTCCTGCCAGGCCAGTGAGCCTGTCCCCGTAAGGCTCCTCCCGGGAGCGATTGGGCTTCGGGGCTTTGCCTTGGTTGGGGCATTTGTTCTTCCAATGCCCCTTCTATTCACAGTAAGCACACTGGTCCCTGGCTAGGGGTGTCCTAGGCTTCCCCCTCTCTTTTTTTAGGGAAGTTTCCAGGAAGCTGGCCTTTTTATTCATTTTTCTTTCAGCCTCTCTGTCGGCCTGAACTTCTGTTTAGATATACTTTGCTGGCAGTTTTAATCAGTTGAGTGATATTTATCCCGGCAAAGCCTTCAAGTTCTTGGAGATTTTGTCTGATGTCTGGGGCGGCTGGAGCTATGAATGAGGTGCTGGCCATTTGTTGGCTCCCTGGTGACTCAGGAGTGAAGGGGTGTAGATGCGATCAGCTTCACACAGTCTTTCATAAGAGTCCCCAGGAGACTGTCCGGCTTGTTGAGGGACTGAAGACACTTTGGTTATATTCATAGGCTTTTGGACCTGCCTTTGATCCCCTGGAGGAGGGCGTCCTGATGCTGGCAGATCTGGGGCTGTCCCTCAGGGGTGGTGAAGTCCCACTGGGGGCGCTCCTCAGGGACAACGATTTCAGCCCATGCTCCCCTCACTGCCTCCTCTCTTCTATTGTGAACAGGGTGTGGAGCAGCTGTTGACGGTGTTTTAGGTTGGCTGATGGATTTGCAAGAGGGATTCCATGAGATCAACCAGGGCTTGTGGATTTTCTGATGGGGTGTCAGTTGTGGAGAAGGGTTGATAGTAAAATATGGACTGGCTGGGCTGGATGGTCCCATATTTATTATGTCTTTCAGGCTCCCGCATCTCTCGCACGGGCATCTGAAGGGCACCTGCTCCCGGCCGAGGGTGCAGTCTGGCTGCTGGTCCAGGGGAGAGTGGGTCCACTGGTTCTGGAGTTGTCAGGGAGGCTGATGGTGGCAGGGTGTCTGGGACCAGGGGGCTGGGTGCTGACAACCTTGGGGGCACATAAGGCGGGGGCAATATTAGCTCTTCCTCTAGGTCGCCAGCAAGAATTTGCAGAGACTCAGGCTTCTGTTGATTCTTTGTAGGCTTTGTTGAGGTGACTAAGATCCTACCCTGTCCCTGCCTGTTGCAAGCAAATCGCACCCAAGGGGGGAAGGGTCTAGGCGGTTCCTAACCATTAATATATGAGAACTGGTCAGGATGACCTGGATGTCCAGGGATGACCCGCCAGACCTGGTGGAATATTGGGGCATCTAGGGCCCCTTCCGGAGGCCATCCTATACTAAAGGTGGGCTATTCAGATTCACACAGGGTTTTTAACCTGCTAGGAGTTAATTTTACTCTGTAGTCTTTTGAAAATTCCTTCCTCAAATTTTTGATCATGGTGTCAAGACCTATGGGTTTGCCGTGCCCTGACCTCTGACACGTCCGTGTAACGGTGCCGCAACAACAGACAAGGGAGGGGTGCCTCCTCTAGAGAGGAGACCAGTCAGATGCCCGTCCATTTGCGCTCCTCACTCAGCCTTGACTAAGGTGCACCTGGATAAGTCCCGGGCCAGGTCAGCCGAAGCTGAGTCACCGTTATGTCATGACGGCTGACCGCGAATGCGGTGAGGAGCCCACTCAGAGTCCGTAGCGCAGGCCGTGGAAACACAGATTCAGTGCAGACCGAATGGCTTCAGCCGCCCTGCACACTCACTCACACACTCAGACCAGAGTTTAAATATTCTCCCGCTGGGAATGTCTCCCCGTGAGACTTCTAAGAAGTCTCCCGGAGGTGATCGGGCTCCCCTTCCACCCCAACGGGTGGGACTGACTGGGTCAGGGGCCCCGGGGCCTTACCGGATTCGATGTCAGAACCAGGTCCTCAGCTGCCAAGCCTCCTTGAGTCTGGCGGGAACAGCAGAGCGGGGCTGGCCGAGGGCGACCGGGCGGGAGACTGCCCAAAGATCAGACAGGGCACGTCTTCTCCGTTGCGATCGCCTGTTCCTTCACTGCCCCGCCGTTTGCCCCAAACTGGTGGCAACAAAGGGTCAGCGTGGTTGGGTTTCCTGGTCAGGGAACCAAATGTTACGTACGGAAAATACTGAAAAAACCTGGACTGATCGCTGACGGAAGAACCAAGCAGGCACTCGGAGGTCTTGGAGTGTTGAGGTTTATTTCACCCCGGCGGGCTCAGAGGGGAGTGATCTCCCAAAAGTCTGAGTCCTGAACAAAGGCAAAGGGAGCGATATATATCTTTCTGCTTCTGTATCTGTAACATTCCTACGTGCACAGCAGGCGAGCAGGCGAGGGGGAGTGAGTTTAGGGAGGGAACCTTGGGAACGGGTGCTCTGCAGAGCGGAAATCAAGGGAGTGTTTTTGTTAGAGGAGGGGGAGACAGAGGGGAGCCACCTGGGCTAGACTGATGTCTTTGTAAATTGATGTCCTTGTAAATTTTTCCCTATCAAAAATGGCTATCCTGCCCAAAGCAATATACATATTCAATGTAATTCCCATCAAAATACCAATGGCATTTTTCAATGAACTAGAGAAAAGAATCCTAAAATTCATATGGAATCCTGAATACCCAAGCAATCCTGAGAGAAGAAACCAAGCTGGGGGTATTATGCTCTGTGATTTCAAGCTACACTTTAAAGCTACAGTGACTGAATCAGTATGGTTCTGGTACAAGAATACATACATGGATCAATGGAACAGAAGCAAGACCCCAGAAATAAACCCACATTTACATATTCAATGAATATATGACAAAGAAGGCAAGAATATACAGTGGGGAAAAGACGGTATCTTCAATAAATGGTGTTAGAAAAACTGGACACTTGCATGCAAGAGAATGAAACTCGATCACTGTCTATATCATACACAAAAATAAACTCCAAATGGATTAAAGATCTAAATGTAAGCCATGAAACCACAGAACTCTTAGAAGAAAATATAGCCAGGAATCTCTCGAACATCAGCATGAGTAATTTTTTCTGGATGCATCTCCTTAGGAAAGGGAAACAAAAGCAAAAATAAACAAGTAGGACTACATCAAATTAAACCGTTTCTGTACAGCAACCATCAACAAAACAAAAAGCAGCCTATGGTATAGGTAAATATATTTGCAAATGATATATCCAATAAGGGGTTAAATCCAAAATATATAAATAACTTGTATGACTCAACACCAGAAAAACAAATAACCCAATTAAAAAATGAGTGGAGGACCTGAACAGATATTTCTCCAAAGAAGAAATACAGATGACCAACAGGCACATGAAAAGATGCTCCACATCACTAATCATCAGGAAAATGCAAATCAAAACCACAATGAGATATCACCTCACACAGTTAGAATGACCACTATCCATAAGACAAGAAATAACAAGTGTTGGTGAGGATGTGGAGAAAAGTTAACCCTCCTACACTGTTGTTGGATGTAAGTTGGTCCAGCCACTGTGGAAAGCAATATGGAGGTTACTCAAGAAACTAAAAGTAGAACTTTACAGGTTGAATTCATTTACTTCTGTCCTTGTCCCCATTATAATAAAGAATTGAAAGCCAAAGCCACAATGGAGAAGCAGAGGGAAATTTTATTTGAATATACTCCAAGGCAAAAGCAGGCCACAGTCAAGGTAGACAAAGGCCTTGATCTGTTAGATGGGAGGCTTATATATTGCATTCTGGTTAGGAAGCACTTTTGAACTGACAAGGTGGGGTTATATGTTTTATTGGTCTTTCTATACAGTCATCTTTCTCCATGACCATGTCCTTTCTCCATGCTGAGGTGTGATTTGGGTAGTTCTTTGTTCCATTAGATTGGGATCTGGTGGGGGAGGCAGGCATTTCCTTGAAAAGCCTTTGTTGTCTCCACATGGGACTCCCTACCTGGGCATAGTTTGATCGGCTTTTTCTTTGGTCCTTAACTGGGCTGCTTCTTCTTTAAGCTTTATATTCCCATTTTCTGGTTGCTCTTGTCTATCTTTCTACTTAACATTCCTAACAGAGCTACCATATGACCCAGCAATTACTCTCCTGGAAATATGCAAAAAGAAAACAAAATATCACTGACACAAAAAGATTTATACACTTCTATGTTTACTGTCACATTTTTTACAATAGACAAGATATAGAAGCAACCGAAGTGTCCATCAGTAAATGAATAAATAAGTGGTACATATATACAAAGGAATATTGTTCAACCAAAAAAAAAAAAAAGAAATCTGGCCATTTGCAACAATATGGATGGATCTAGAGGATATTATACTAAGTGAAAAAAGCCAGGTGGAAAAGAAAAATACCATATGATTTCACTTATACTTGTGGACTCTTAAAAAAAAGAAACAAAATAGCTGTGACCAGAGAAAATAAAACCAAAGCAAAGGAAGTAAACCAACTAAATACTAACCAAATACAAAATTAAATCAGCTACCCACAAGGTCAGTCAAGGGATATACAAAGAGTACGGAATATGACACCTAACATATAAAGAGTGGAGGAGAAAGAAAAATAAGGGAGAGAAATTAGAATCATCAGACTGTGTTTACGATAGCATAATAAGTGAGTTAGGGTAGACCACTAGATAGTAAAGAAACTGCCCTTGAACCTTTGGTAACCACGAATCCAAAACCTGCAATGGCAATAAGTACATATCTATCAATAATCACCCTAAATGTAAATGGACTGAATGCACCAATCAAAAGACATAGAGTTAACAATTTGCAGATTCAGTGCAATCCCTATCAAAACACCAACAGCATCCTTCAATGAATTAGAGCAAATAGTTCTAAAATTCATATGGAACCACAAAAGACCCCGAATAACCAAAGCAAACCTGAGAAGGAAGAACAAAGTGGGAGGAATTACATTCCCTGATAAAGCCACAGTAATCAAGACAATTTAGTACTGGCACAAGAACAGACCTACAGACCAATGGAATAGACGAGAGAGCCCAGATATAAACCCAAGTATATATGGTCAATTAATATATGATAAAGGAGCCATGGATATACAATGGGGAAGTGACAGCCTTTCAACAGCTGGTGTTGGCAAAACTGAACAGCTACATGAAAGAGAGTGAAACTGGATTATTGTCTAACCCCATACACAAAATTAAACTCAAAATGGATCAAAGACCTGAATGTAAGTCATGAAACCATAAAACTCTTAGAAGACAACATAGGCAAACATCTCTTGGACATAAATATGAACAACTTCTTCATGAACATATCTCCCTGGGCAAGGGAAACAAAAGCAAAAGTGAACAAGTTGGACTATATCAAACTAAAAACCTTCTGTACAGCAAAGGACACCATCAATAGAACAAAAAGAAATCCTACAGTATGGGAGAATATATTCATAAATGACATATCTGACAAGGGGTTGACACCCAAATTATATAAAGAGCTCACACACCTCAACAAACAAAAAGCAAATAAGCCAATTGAAAAATGAGCAGAGGAGATAAAAAGACACTTCTCCAAAGAAGAAATCCAGATGGCCAACAGGCACATGAAAAGATGCTCCATATTGCTAATCATCAGAGAAATTCAAATTAAAACCACAATGAGATATCACCTCACACCAGTTAGGATGGCCGCCATCCAACACACAAACAACAACAAATGTTGGAGTGGATGTGAAGAAAGGGGAACCCTGGTGGGAATGTAAATTAGTTCAACCTTTGTGGAAAACAGTATGGAGGTTCCTCAAAAAACTCAAAATAGAAATACCATTTGACCCAGGAATTCCACTCCTAGGAATTTACCATAAGAATGCAGCAGCCCAGGCTGAAAAAGACATATGCACCCCTGTGTTTATCGCAGCACTATTTACAATAGCCAAGAAATGGAAGCAACCTAAGTGTCCATCAGTAGATGAATGGATAAAGAAGATGTGGTACATATACACAATGGAATATTATTCAGCCAAGAAGAAAACAAATCCTACCATTTGCAACAACATGGATGGAGCTAGAGTGTATTATGTTCAGTGAAATAAGCCAGGCTGAGAAAGACAAGTATCAAATGATTTCACTCATCTGTGGAGTATAAGAACAAAGAAAAAACTGAAGGAACAAAACAACAACAGACTCACAGAACCCAAGAATGGACTAACAGTTACCAAAGGGAAAGGGACTGGGAGGATGGGTTGGAAGGGAGGGATAAGGGGGAAAAAGGGGCATTACGATTAGCAGACATAATGTAGGGGGTGAAAACGGGTAAGGCAGAATAGCACAGAGAAGACAAGTTGTGATTCTATAGCATCTTACTACACTGATGGACAGTGACTGCATTGGGGTATGGGTGGGGACTTGATAATATGGGTAAATGTAGTAACCACATTGTTTTTTCATGTGAAACCTTCATAAGAATGTATATCAATACCTTAATAAAATGTATTAAAAAAATACTCTCAGAGATGTACAAAAATAATTTCCTTAACCTGATACCACAATTTATGAAAAGCCTACAACTATCGTCATACATAATGGAAGAATACTGAACACCTTCCCCCAAGTTCAGAAACGAGACATGGATGTTACTATCACTACTTCTCACCACATAGTAAAGAAGGTCTAGGATTTGCAATAAGACAAAAAATTAATAGGTGTTCCCTTTAAAACCACTTCTTAAACTGAATAAAGAAGCCTTTATTTAAAAAAACAACAACAAAAAGTATATAGGATCAGTAGATAGAAGGGTGCCTCTATCTCCCCTAAGCTGAGCTAGAGCATCAGGTACCTACTAAGATCTGGACCTTGTTGGAAAGTATATGGTTAAGTGTAATTGCATGGCACAGAAGACACTTGGTGCTGTGGCAGTGATAGTTGCTGGAAATTTGCCCTCCAGAATTTGCCAGAAGCCTACCTTCTGGGGTGCCAAGGAAAGTCATTCATGGAGATGTGTCTCACTGGAGGCACTCTCCTACAAAGCAAACCAAAGCAGGGGGTTGGTTTGATAAATTGCTGGCTACTGGGTGCTTCCGGCCACCATAACTGCAGGAGCAGGGCTCTGGAGGAGCTACATGAACTGCACAACGCTGATGCTGGAAAAGCCATTTGCACTGTAGTTGCTGGGCACTGAGGAATCCATGCATGTCGCAGGAGCCTGCTAAAAATGTATGCCAGAATGAGAAGTAAAACCGCTTCCTCCTGCAATAACTGTCCAGAGCCCTCAGCTGACAAAGCTTAACATTATGCCAATTAGCAAAGAAAAAAGTACTTTCAATAGCCCAGCTACATTTTTTTTGGTATCATTAATCTACAGTTACATGTGCAACATTATGGTTACTAAACTCCCCACTTCATCAGGTCCCGCCCCCACTTACCCCATTACAGTCACTGTCCATCAACGTAGTGAGATGCTATAGAATCACTACTTGTCTTCTCTGAGTTGTACAGCCCTCCCGCGCCCCTCAACATTACCTCTGCTAATTGTAATGCCCCTTTTTCCCCCTTGTCCCTCCCTTCCAACCCATCCTCCCCCATCCCTTTCCCTTTGGTAACTGTGAGTCCATTCTTGGGTTCTTTGAGTCTGCTGCTGTTTTGTTCCTTCAGTTTTTTCTTGGTTCTTATACTCCACAGATGAGTGAAATCTTTTGATACTTGTCTTTTTCCACTTGGCTTCTTTCACTGAGCATAATACCCTCTAGCTCTATCCATGTTGTTGCAAGTGGTAGGATTTGTTTTCTTCTTATGGCTGAATAATATTCCATTGTGTATATGTACCACATCTTCTTTATCCATTCATATAATGATGGACACTTAGGTTGCTTCCATTTCTTGGCTATTGTAAATAGTGCTACGATAAACATAGGGGTGCATCTGTCTTTTTGAAACTGGGCTGCTGCATTCTTACGGTAAATTCCTAGGAGTAGGTTTCCTGGGTCAAATGGTATTTCTATTTTGAGTTTTTTGAGGAACCTCCATACTGCTTTCCACAATGGTTGAACTAATTTGCATTCCCACCAGCAGTGTAGGAGGGTTCCCTTTTCTCCGCATCCTCGCCAACATTTGTTGTTGTTTGTGTTTTGGATGTTGGCCATCCTCACTGGTGAGAGGTGATATCTCATTGTGGTTTCAATCTGCATTTCTCTGATGATTAGCGAAGTGGAGCATCTTTTCATGTGCCTGTTGGCCATCGGAATTTCTTCTTTGGAGAAGGGTCTGTTCATGTCCTCTGCCCATTTCTTAATTGGATTATTTGCTTTTTGTTTGTTGAGGTGGGTGAGTTCTTTATATATTTTGGATGTCAACCACTCATCAGATATGTCATTTATGAATATATTGTCCCATACTGTAGGATATCTTTTTGTTCTACTGATGGTGTCCTTTGCTGTACAGAAGCTTTTCAGCTTGATATAGTCCCATTTGTTCATTTTTGCTTTTGTTTCCCTTGCCCAGGGAGCTATGTTCATGAAGAAGTCGCTCATGTTTATGTCCAAGAGATTTTTGCCTATGTTTTTTTCTAAGAGTTTTAAGGTTTCATGACTTACATTCAGGTCTTTGATCCATTTTGAGTTTACTTTTGTGTATGGTTAGACAGTAGTCCAGTTTCATTCTCTTACATGTAGCTGTCCAGTTTTGCCAACACCAGCTGCTGAAGAGGTTGTCATCTCCCCATTGTATATCCAAGGCTCCTTTATCATATATTAATGACCGTATATGTTTGGGTTAATGTCTGGATTTTTTATTCTGTTCCATTCGTCTGTAGGTCTGTTCTTGTGCCAATACCAAATTGTCTTGATTACTGTAGCTTTATAGTAGATAGAGCTTGAAGCCTGGGAGCGTAATTCCCCCTGTTTTATTCTTCCTTCTCAGGATTGCTTTGGCTATTCAGGGTCTATTTTGGTTCCATATGAATTTTAGGATTGTTTGTTCCAGTTCGTTGAAGAATGCTGTTGGTATTTTGATAGGGATTGCATTGAATCTGTAGATTACTTTAGGTAGTATACCCATTTTGACAATATTTGATCTTCCTAGCCAAGAGCATGGGATGAATTTCCATTTGTTAGTGTCCTCTTTAGTTTCTCTTAGGAGGGTGTTGTAGTTTTCAGGGTATAGGTCTTTGACTTCCCTCATTAGGTTTATTCCTAGGTATTTTATTCATTTTCATTCGATTGTGAATGGAATTGTTTTTCTGATTTCTCTTTCTGTTAGCTCATCATTAGTGTATAGGAAAGCAACAGATTTCTGTGTGTTAATTTTGTATCCTGCAACTTTGCTGAATTCAGATATTAGTTCTACTAGTTTTGGAGTGGAGTCTTTAGGGTTTTCTTATGTACAGTATCATGTCATCTGCAAATAGTGACAATTTGACTTCTTTACCAATACGGATGCCTTGTATTTCTTTGTTTTTTCTGATTGCCGTGGCTAGGACCTCCAGTACTATGTTGTATAACAGTGAGGAGAGTGGGAATCTCTGTCTTGTTCCCGATCTTAGATGAAAAGCTTTCAGCTTCTCGTTGTTAAGTATGATGCTGGCTGTGGATTTGTCATATATGGCCTTTATTATGTTGAGGTACTTGCCCTCTATAATCATTCTGTTGAGAGTTTTAATCATGAATGGATGCTGAATTTTGTCAAATGCTTTTTCAGCATCTATGGAAATGATCATGTGGTTTTTGTTCTTCTTTTTGTTGATGTGGTAGATGATGTTGATGGATTTTCGAATGTTGTACCATCCTTGCATCCCCGAGATGAATCCCACTTGATCATGGTGTATGATCTTCTTGATGTATTTTTGAATTCGGTTTGCCAATATTTTGTTGAGTTTTTTGCATCTATATTCATCAGGGATATTGGTCTGTAATTTTCTTTTTTAGTGAGGTCTTTGCCTGTTTTTGGTATGAGAGTGATGCTGGCTTCATAGAATGAGTTTGGAAGTATTCCCTCCTCTTCTATTTTTTGGAAAACTTTAAGGAGAATGGCTGTTATTTCTTCTCTATATGTCTGGTAAAATTCAGAGGTGAATCCATCTGGTCCAGGGGTTTTGTTCTTAGGTAGTTTTTTGATTACCAATGCAATTTCTTTGCTGGTAATTGGTCTGTTTTGTTTTCCTGTTTCTTGCTTGGTCAGTTTGGAAGGTTGTATTTTTCTAAGAAGTTGTTCATTTCTTGTAGGTTTTCCAGCTTGTTAGCATATAGATTTTCATAGTATTCTCTTATAATGTTTTGTATTTCTGTGTGGTCCGTCATGATTTTTCCTTTCTCATTTCTGATTCTGTTTATGTGTGTAGATTCTCTTTTTCACTTAATAAGTCTTGCTAAGGGTTTATCTATTTTGTTTATTTTTTCAAAAAACCTGCTCTTGGTTTCATTGATTTTTTTCTATTGTTTTATTCTTCTCAATTTTATTTATTTCTTATCTGATCTTTATTATGTCCCTCCTTCTGGTGACTTTGGGCCTCATTTGTTCTTCTTTTTCCAATTTCAATAATTTGACTTTAGACTATTCATTTGGGAATGTTCTTCCTTCTTTAAATAGGCCTGGATTGCAATATACTTTCCTCTTAGAACTGCCTTTGCTGCATCCATCAGAAGTTGCGGCTTTGTGTTGTTGTTATTTGTCTCCATATATTGTTTGATCTCTGTTTTAATTTGGTTGTTGACCCACTGATTATTTAGGAGCATGTTATTAAGCCTCCATGTATTTGTGAGCCTTTTTGATTTCTTTGTAGAATTTATTTCTAGTTTTATACCTTTGTGATCTGAGAAGTTGATTGGTACAATTTCAATATTTTTGAATTTACTGAGGTTCTTTTTGTGGCCTAGTATGTGGTCTATTCTGGAAAATGTTCCATGTGCACTTGAGAAGAATGTGTATCCTGTTGCTTTTGGGTGTAGAGTTCTGTAGATGTCTGTCAGGTCCATCTGTTCTAGTGTGTTGTTCAGTGCCTCTGTGTCTTTACTTATTTTCTGTCTGGTTGATCTGTCCTTTGGAGTGAGTGGTGTGTTGAAGTCTCCTAAAATGAATGCATTGCTTTCTATTTCCTCCTTTAATTCTGTTAGTATTTGTTTCACATATGTCAGCGCTCCTGTGTTGGGTGCATATATATTTATAATGGTTGTATCCTCTTTTTGTACTGACCCCTTTAGCATTATATAATGTCCCTATTTATCTCTTGCTACTTTCTTCGTTTTGAAGTCTATTTTGTCTGATATAAGTACTGCAACACCTGCTTTTTTCTCCTCGTTGTTTGTATGAAATATCTTTTTCCATCCCTTCACTTTTAGTCTCTGTATATCTTTGGGTTTGAGGTGAGTCTCTTGTAAACAGCATATAGATGGTTCTTGCTTTTTTATCCATTCTGTTACTCTGTGTCTTTTGATTGGTGCATTCAGTCCATTTATATTTAGGGTGATTATCGATAGATATGTACTTATTGCCATTGCTGGCTTTAGATTCGTGGTTACCAAAGGTTCTAGGGTGGTTCTTTACTATCTAACAGTCTAACAACTCTCTTGTTAAGCTATTATAAACACAGTCTGATGGTTCTTTATTTCTCTCTCTTCTTCTTCCTCCTCCATTCTTTATACACTAGGTGTTTTATTCTGTACTCTTTTACGTTTCCTTTGACTGTTTTTGTGGATAGTTGATTTTACATTTTGCCTTATTTTGTATTTGGATGGTCTTCTTTCTTTGCTATGATTTTATTTTCTCTGGTGACATTTTCTTAGCCTTAGGAGTGCTTCCATCTAGAGAAGTCCCTTTAAGATATTCTGTAGAGGTGGTTTGTGGAAGGCAAATTTCCCCAGCTTTCACTTGTCTGGGAATTTTTTAATCCCTGTATCAAATTTAAATGATAATTGTGCTGGATACAGTATTCTTGGTTCAAGCCCTTCTGTTTCAATACGTTAAATATAGCATGCCATTATCTTCTGGCCTGTAAGATTTTGTTGAGAAGTCTGATGATAGTCTGATGGGTTTTCCTTTGTAGGTGATATTTTTTTCTATCTCTAGCTGCCTTTAATACTCTGTCCTTGTCTTTGATCTTTGCCATCTTGATTATTATGTGTCTTGGTGTTGTCTTCTTTGGGTCCCTTGTGTTGGGAGATCTGTGGGCTTCCGTGGACTGTGAGACTATTTCCTTCCCCAGCGTGGGGAAGTTTTCAGAAGTTATTTTCTCAAATACACTTTATATCCATTTTTCTCTCTTTTCTTCTTCTAGTACTCCTATAATGTGAATATTGTTTCATTTGGATTGGCCACACAGTTCTCTTAATATTCTTTCATTCCTAGAGATCCTTTTATCTCTCTCTGCCTCAGCTACTCTGTATTCCTGTTCTCTGATTTCTATTCCATTAACAGTCTCTTGCACCTTGTCCATTCTGCTCTTAAGCCCATCAATCACTTGTCTGATTTCTGCATTGTCTTTCTTCACTTCCTCCCTTAGCTCTTGCATATTTCTCTGTAGATCCATCAGCATGGTTATGACTTTTATTCTGAATTCTTTTTCAGGAAGATTGTGTAAGGCTATCCCATCAGGCCCTCTCTCTGGGGTTGTCTGGGTAATCTTTGTCTGTACCATATTCCTCTGTCTTTTCATGGTGTTAGAAGTGGTCTCTGGTAGGTGCCACACGTGTCACCTGGGAGAAAAAAGTCCCTTCCTGCTTGTTGTTCTCCTTGCCCTCCTCCGGGCCTGAACTGGTTTCTTGCACACCAGGAGGCAGTCTCTGGGATAATCCCCGGAGCTGCCTGTGTGCGGGGTCACCCTCAGCCTAGCCTATAGCACTGTGGGGATTTGAAGTCTCGCTGGGGCCGTCTAGTCCCCTTGGTGCTTTCCAGCCCTTGTTGTGGGTTCTGGGGTCCTTGCCGCTTAGCTGCGTGCCAGCCGGGAATAGATTCTGTGAGGTTGCTGCGGGTTGGGCCGCTCCTCTGCTGTTCCACAGCAGTGGCAGATCCCGGGCCCTTTGTGGGACTGGCCAGGGTGGGGGCGGAATGAATGGCAGGCTGCTGATCTCTGTGGGAAGCCATGGCATGGCCGCTTTGCCCAGCCACTGTCCAGCAGGTCCAAAATTCCCCAAGACTACCAGTATGCTGGGCTGAGTGCACTGGGACGATTTTGTTCCGCTGTTGGGCCCATGTCTCTTTAAGACTTTTAAAAAAAGTGCCTGCTTTTCTTTTGTCCCGAGGAGCTGGCTTAGGGGACCTACTTGCAGTCTGCATCTTGGATCCTGCCCTTCTGTTTCTCCAATCTCTGGTACACGACGTGATGTGTGTCAGTGTCCTGGCGCAGATCACCAGGGCTGGTTATTTGGCAGGCCTGTGCTTCCACTCCCTCCCCACTCTGAATGTTTTCCTCCCACTGGTGTGCTGGGGTGGGAAGTGCTTGGGTCCCGCTGGGTCACGGCTTTGTATCTTACCCGCTTCATGAGGCGTTGAGTTCTTTCAGGTGTAGCTGTAGCCTGGTTGTTGTACTGTATCTCCTGGTCTCTTTTTTAGGAATAGTTGTATTTGTTGTATTTTCACCAATATATATGGTTTTGGGAGGAGATTTCCACCGCTCTACTCATGCCACCATCTTCTCAAAGTTCCTGCTACATTTTTGTACAGCAAACAATGAAGGATGAATTGGAGCCCAGAGGCAATAAATTGGTAACTGGCACAGACCGCATCCTATTTTTCATAGCTACTAGCATCTATGTGGGTTAGAAATGAACATGCCCGAAGATTCAGAATGAAGAAGTTTATATTCATGTTCTTTGCCCATTTTAAAATTGGGGGTTTTGTTGTTCTTGAGTTATGAGTTCTTTATATATTGTGGCTATAAATCCCTTATCAGATATATGATTTGTAAATGTTTTCTCCCATGATAGTGTCCTTTGATACACAAATGTCTTCAACTTTGTAAAGCCCAGTTTATCTATTTTTTCTTCTGTTGCCTGTGCTTTTGGTGTCATATCCAACGGATCATTGCTACATCCAATGTCATGAAGATTTTCCCTTATGTTTGCTTCTAAGAGTTTTATAGGTTTAGGTTTTATGTTCAGGTGTTTGATTCATTTTAAGTTAATTTTTATATATGATGTAAAGTAAGGGTCCACCCTTCATTCTTTCACATGCGGATATGCAGTTTACCCAGAACAGTCTGTTGAAAAGCATTTGACCATATATGCAAAGGCTTATTTCTGGGCTCTCTGTTCTATTCCATTGATTTATACTTCTGCCTCATTCCATTACCACATTGTTCTGATTACTGTAGCTTTGTAGTTTGTTTTGACATCAGGCAGTGTGAGTCCTTTATTTCTCTTTTTAAAGATTGTTTTGGCTATCTAGGAACCCTTGACATCTCCTTAAACATAAATTTTAGGATAGGCTCTTTTTTTCTGAAAGAAAAGTCAGTGGATTTTGATAGGAATTGCATTGAATCTGTGTAGATCACTATGGGTAATACGGAAATCTTAACAATATTGTCTTCTAATTAATGGACTTATCTTTACATTTATTTGCATCTTCTTTAATTTTTTCAGCAATGTTTTATGGTTTTCAGTGTACAAATCTTTTGCCTCCTTGGTTTTTATTCCTAAGTATTTTATTCTTTTTGATGCTATTGTAAGTGGAATTTTCTTAATTTCTTTTTCAGATTGTTCTCTCTTTATGAAAAATACAACTGAATTTTCATTGTTGATTTTGTATCCTATAACTTTGCTGAGTTTTTATTTGTATCCTATAATTTTTCTGAGTTTATTAATTATAACATTTTTGTGTGTGCATGGAATATTTAGGTTTTTCTATGTGTAAGAAACATGTCACCTGCAAACAGGTATAATTTTACTTCTTCCTTTCCAATATACATGCCTTTTATTTACCACTTGGTCTTGATGCATAATCCTGTTAACATGCTGCTAAAATTCCTAGTACTTTGTTGAGGACTTTTGCATCAATGTTCATAAGCGGTGTTGGTCTGGCTTTAGTATGAGAGCAATGCTGACCTCAGAACGAATTAGGAAGTTTTCCTTCCTTTAAATTTTCTGGAAGAGTTTGAGAAGGATAGGTATTCTTCTCAAATGGTTAGTAGAATTCACCAGTGAAGCCAGGCTAGTCAAGGACTTCCCTTGTTGGGAGGTGTTTGATTAGTGATTCATTCTTCTTACTACTTATAAATCTTGTCAACTTTTTTCATTTCTTCATGATTCAGTCTTGGTAGGTGTGTGATTTTAGAGATTTGTTCCTTTCAGCTACATTATCCAACTTGCTGGAGTAAAATTGTTCGTAGAACCACCTTAATATTTTTAGTTTCTGTAAGATTGGTAGTAATGTCCCTACTTTCATTTCTGATTTTAGTAGTTTGAGTCCTCTCTTTTTCCTTCTTTGTCAGTCTGGTTAAATACTTGTCAAGTTAGTTGATCTTTTCCCAAGAATGAACTTTTGGGTTTGTTTATTTTCTCTACTGTTTTTTATTTATCTTCACTCTACTCTATAATATTTCTTTCCTTCTGCTAGTTTTAGGTTTAGCTAGCTTTTCTTTTTCTATTTCCTTCAGGTGTAAAGTTAAGTTGTTGAGGTATTTTTTCTTTTTTAGTGTAAACATTTACAGTTATGAAGTCCCCTCTTAGCACTGCTTCTGTTGCATCACATAAATTTTGGTATATTGTCTTGTAGTTTTCATTTTTCTTAAGGTGTTTCCTAATTTCCCTTGTGATTTCTTCTTTGATCCATAACTTGTTTGCGTGTAATTTTCACATGTTTGTAGATTTTCCAGTTTTCTTTTGTTATTGATTTCTAGTTTCATTCTACTATAATCAGAAAAGAAACTATGTATGATTTTAATCTCTTTGAATTTATTTAGACTTGTTTTGTGGCCTCACATTTGGTCTGTCCTGGAGAAAGTTCCATGTGTACTTGAGAAAAATGAGTATTCTGTCCCTGTTGTTTCAAGTTTTATACATGCCTGTTAGTTTCAACTGGTTTATAGTGTTGTTCAAGTCTTCTACTTTCTTATTTATCCTCTCTCTGGTTGTTCTACTATTGGAAGTGAGGTATTGATGTCTCCTGCCATTATTACAGAGCTGTTTATTTCTCTTTTCAATTTATCAATGATGTTTGCTTCATGTATTTTGGATCTCTGGTATTTGGTACATACATATTTATAATTGTTAAATTTTCTTGGTGAATTGACCCTTTCATCAATATAATGAGCTTCTTTGTCTCTTGCGACAGTTATTGAATTAAAGTCTAGTTTGTCTTATATTAGTATAACTACCCTAGTTCTTTTTTGATTACCATTTACATGGAATCTCTCTTTCCATCCTTTTATTTTCAACCTATTTATGTCCTCAGATTTAAAATTAGTCCCTTGTGGCATTATGATTAGCACACATAATGTAGGAGGGTCACGGGGAAGGCAGTATAGCACAGAGAAGATAAGTAGTGACTCTACAGCATCTTACTATACTGGACAGTGACTGCAATTGGGTGTGTGGGGGGGCTTGATAATATGGGTCAATGTAATAACCACAATGTTGCTCATGTGAAACCTTCATAAGACTGTATATCAATGATACCTTAATAAAAAATAAAATAAAATTAGTCCCTTATAACAGGATATACTTGGATTATTTTTTTAAATCCACTCTGCTAGTCTATAGCTTTTGATTGTGGTGTTTCATCAATTTATACTTAAAGTAATTATTAGAAGGGAAGCACTTAGTTTTGCCATCTTGTTGTTTTCTGTGTATCTTACAGATTTTTTGTCCCTCAACATCTTTACTGTTTTCCTTAATGTTTAGTTGATTTTTTTGAAGTGACACTTTTGAATCCCCTATTCTTTCTTTTTGTCTGTATTCGAAAAATGTTTTCCTTGTAGTTACCATGGGATTACATATAACATCCTAAAGTCATAACCATCTATTTTTAATTGATACCAATTTGAATTCAGTCTCTCTTTCACATACACATACAAACAGCACTCCTATACAGTTTGGCTCCCCAATTTATTAGCACAAATTATATCTTTATGTATTTTGTACCCATTAATACAGATTTAAAATTACCATGCACTTGTCTATTAAATCCTGTAGAAAATAAAAAGTGGGGTTACAAACCAAAATTCTAATACTGGTTTTCATATTTGCCCATGTACTTGTCTTTAAAAAATTCATAGTAGCTTCATTGGTAATAGCCCCAAACTAGAAGCAACCTAAATGTTCATGAACTTTCATACATTTACCTTCAAAGGAGATCTTTATGTCTTCATATAATGTCAAGTTACTGTATAGTATCCTTTCATTTCAACCTGAAGGACTCCCTGGAGCTTTTCTAGTAGGACAGGTGAGTGGTAATGACTTACCTCAGCTTTTGTTTCTCTGGGAATGTCTTCTTTTCTCATTTTTTGTATGATAGACTTGCTGGATATAGAATTCTCAGTGGACAGCTTTTTTTCATATTGCACTTAAATATGACATCACACTCCATTCTGACCTTCAAGGTTTTGTTGAGAAATCAGCTAATAATTTTATTGAGGATCTCTTGCACATGATGGATCACTTTTCTTTTGCTAGTTTCAAGATTATCTCTGTCTTTTCTTTTGACAGTTTGATAGTAATATATTGCACTGTGGTCTCTTTGAGTTTAATCCTACTTGGAGTTTATCGAGCAGTATGGATTTGTAGATTCATGTATGTCCTCAAATTTGTGAAGTTCTTGGCCATTATTTCTTCAAATAATCTCTCTGCCTCTTTCTTCCTCTCTTCTCATTCTGGGAGCCCCATAATGCATATTTTTATATTTTTGCTGATGCCCCATAATTTCTTTAGGCTCTATCACTTCTCTTCATTTCTGCTCATCAGATTGGATAATTTCACATATTCTATATTCAAGTTCATGGACTCTCTTGTGCCTGCTCAAATCTGCTGTTGAGTCCCTCTAATGAATTTTTCAATTCAGTTATCATATTTTTGAGCTCCAGAATTTGATTCCTTTTTATATTTTCTACTTCTTCATTGGTATTTTCATTTTGTTCACATATAATTTTCCTGATTTACTTTCGTTTTTGGTCTGTTGTTTTTCTTTATCTCTTTCAGCATATCTAAGGTTTTAAAAAGTCTTAACTAGTAAGACCAATGCCTGTGCTTCTTCAGGGATGGTTTCTGCTCATTTATTTTATTCCTTTGAATGGGCTATGTGTTTCTGTTTCTTCATATGCCTTGTAATTTTGTTGATGTTGAAAATTAGGCATTTGAAAGACCCCATCTCTCCTAGTACTTACAGACTGGCTTTGTGGTGGAGCAGCCTTCACTAGTTAGCTTGGTCTTCTCTGAGCCTTGGGATCAGCCTGAGATGGAGGCTTAAGGTTTTCTCAGGTCTCACTGAGTATCTGTCTTCCCTGAGTTTGTGTGGCTTTATCAGTTCCCCTGTACACAGTTGCTTTTGAATGTTTTAATTTTCTGGAGTCTCATCCAGTTTCTCCTTGAAGCTTTAGAAGGTCTGTTGTATGTCTCCAGCTGTGATCTCTGCCTCCAGGCATCTGTGGGTCTGTGGTCCCTCAGCAGGTTTCCTGAGCGGTGCACACCAGTTTTCCATTTGAGCTTCAGGTTAGAGGAAACAGATACAAGTCCTTTAGCCCCCAGACACATTACAATGTTGCAAAAAAGGTCTTCTTTGCTCCATCTTGTTTGAGGGAGGGACCTGGGGACTGGGCTGCTGCCTCCTCCAGACCAAAGCCATTGCTGTGCCACGGAAGGGGTAAGGCAAGGGCAAGGGAAAACAGCACAAAATTTCTTACTGTTTAGAATTTGACTTTTTCTTGATTGACTATTTGCCTGATTGTTGAAGACATTTGACTGTTTTCCAGAGATACTATAGGGTTACTTTAGCCAGTTTCTGCATTTTTTTGTTTTGTTTTTAATGTTTTGTGTGGGAACAAGGGATTGGAGATTCCTGGTTTACCATTTAACTCATGTCACTTTTGTTTTATTTGTTTTGACCTTTCCTCAAATGCCACTTCCTCAAAAAGACCTTCCAACACCTGTCTGAAATATTGCATCACGACATTCATATGCTTCATGTTTCTTAATTGCAATTAATTGCACTTATCACCAAGAGAGATCCTATACATTTTCTTATTGTATATGATCCTAATATACTATAAACTGCATGTGAGCAGGGAACTTTATCCTGAGAGTCTAAAAGAATATCTGGCACATGGTACATGCTTAATACATTTTGAATGAATTACTAAGGCTTGAACAGCTATTTAAATTTTGCTCATTTTCATTAATAGCTTTTAGTGGTTTGGTTATACATCCATATATGTATTTACTTAACAGGTATTTATTTTATACCTACTGAGAACTAGAGATGGGAGGGCAATGGTATTTCTTATAGGAATGCTAGACAGATACACAAATATTGCAAAGGCATGAGTAAATGGGGAAGAGAGAGAAGTATTGAACATAAGCTATAGCCAGTTCTGAGTTTTGAGATAAGTGTCACTTAAGTCCTACCTGAGGGACCTCAGGGTCAGTATAGCAAGCTCTGCTAAGACCCAACTGCAAACTCGGGGAGTCACTGCACCATGGACCTTGGGCAAGCCATAAGACCTGGCTGAAGGTCCATTTCTCTTTCTGCTACCTCATGAGGTAGATGTAATGATTCATTGAGAAGTAATGAGACAGAGCTATAATCTGTACAGTTATGCTAACATAAGGAATTAAAGTCTGCTCCTGAAGCATGATTGTTTGTCCCCTGGGTTTGAAGTCAAATCACTAGGCAAGATACAAAGTCCACTTTAAAATCTTACTCTAATGATGCCATCAGCATTGTTTTAGAGTCTTTGGGCAGAGAGCAGACAGATGGTGTCACCTGCTTTTAAATATCATCTCAGAAACGAGAAGGGCAGGGATGCTTAACAATCTGTTTATGAACTTAAAAGAGACCAAGAGACATAATACACTGAGCACTAAGACTGTTGTCACTAAATCCACTCTAAAAGGATCAAGCACTCCTTGGAGAAATGGCTGATTCCAGATCTGGGGCAAAAAATGCTCAGGTGATCCTGAACTTTTTGGTTTTCCAGAAAACAAGTACATTCTCTAACACTACTAGGTGAAAGCCAAAAGAACAGAAAAATCATATGGAGGAGCTCTCACTGCCCAAATATGGAATAATTTGAATAGTAAAAATAAAATGAAATTGATTGAAAAATATTTTGATTCTCAAGAAAAAAAAAGGTAAAGTCCATTAGGACCCCTAAAAACTTACTTTAAAAGGGAAGAATTAAGCATTTGCCCTGCCTTTCTTATCAAATTGTATTTCAGAGTAGCAAAATAGCCTTAGTTCACAAGGGAAAGAATTCTAATAAATGTGGAAAGAATGGTTGAATTTGAAAATTACCATTTCACAGGCCCTAATGAAATAACAACAAATTATAATTATCAGGGAAATGCAAATTAAAACCACAATGTGATATCACCTCACACCAGTGAGGATGGCCAGCATAGAAGGGACTGGGAGCAACAAGTGCTGGCGAGGATGTGGAGAAAGGAGAACCCTCCTACACTGCTGGTGGGAATATAAATTAGTTCAACCATTGTGGAAAGCAGTATGGAGGTTCCTCAAAAAACTCAAAATAGGAATACCATTTGACCCAGGAATTCCACTCCTAGGAACTTACCCTAAGAATGCAGGGGCACAGTTTGAAAAATACATATGCACCCCTATGTTTATCACAGCACTATTTACAATAGCCAGGAAATGGAAGCAACCTAAGTGCCCATCAGTAGATGAATGGATAAAGAAGATGTGGTACATAAACACAATGGAATATTATTCAGCCATAAGAAGAAAACAAATCCTACCATTTGCAACAACATGGATGGAGCTAGAGGGTATTATACTCAGTGAAATAAGCCAGGCGGAGAAAGACAAGTAAATTATTTCACTCATCTGTGGAGCATAAGTACAAAGCAAAAATTAAAGGCAGACTCACAGAACCCAAGAATGGACTAACAATTACCAAAAGGAAAGGGACTGGGGAAGGTGGGTGGGAAGGGAGGAATAAGAGGAGTAAGGGGCATTACGATTAGCACACATAATGTAGAGGGGAGCACAGGGGAGTCAGTGTGGCACAGGGAGGACAAGTGGTGACTCTATAGCATCTTACTATGCTGATGGACAGTGACTGTAATGGGGTATGTGGTGGGGGCTTGATAATGGGGGGAATCTAGTAACCACAATGTTGCTCATGTGATTGTATATTAATGATACCAAAAAAGAATGAATGCAAAAAAAGAGAAAGAAAGAACAGCAAATTAGCATAATGCAAATAAACAATGAACTATGGATGGAAATATCAGATAAAAATTTAATGTGGAACTTTACAATTCCAGAGACAGGCTTTTACCACCGGAGCCCACTGATCATTGATCCCACTAAAATTAGGAGAATGAACTGTTGTGGGTCTCCTGGTATGATGCCAACACTTCCTGGGACATTTTCTTGTCCCAGAATTGAATCTGAGTATAAACAAGCCTCCAGATCCAACATTAATTTACAAGATATATGGGGGAGAGAGGAACAAGTTAAATGACACTGCAAGGAAACACACAAATCCACAAAGTGAGACATTGTACTGGACAACTCACCCTGGTCTGGCAGTTGCACAGCGCAACAAATAAATGTAAGGGAAAAATCAAAGGGGCAGGCGACTGCTCTAGAGTATAAAAGACTTAAAAGCCGCACAAGCAAATTTCACGTGTAGATTTTGTATATATTCTGGGTTGTATGTATTCTGATTCTTCTAGACATCAGAGAAATTTGATTCTGGATTAGTTATTAGATAATAACAGTACTGGTTGATTTGATCAGGTGTGAAAATAGCATTGTGGCTATGTAAGAATAAGTCTATTTTTTAGAACTGTAGATTGAGATATACAGAGGTGAAATGACATAAGGTCTGCAGCAGAGGAAAACAGAAAGGGATACATAAAGCAAATGTGAGAGGTTCTTGATAGCTATTAAATCCATGCAAGGGGATATGGGAGTTCTTTTCACTTTTGAGAATGTGTGAATATTTTTATGTAAGTTCTAAAGAGATTTTTTTTAATGTGTGGGAGAGTGGTATAGGGATAAATATTAGTTTCCCTCTTTCTCAATAGCAGATGTAGGAAATGTGATTGGAAGAGAAAATCCCTTCGGTGTTCTTTTAAAAACATTCTCCTGGGACTGGTTCATTTAAGGAACCACCAAATTGCCCGCAGAGTGTGGTATGTGGGCCACACCCCACCAGGTATACGGCATCAGTGTTGAAGAAAAAAACTCCCATTGGCAACTTGGTCAGACAGAAACAGCAAGATCAAACATCTGAGAGGCCTTTATTTTTTTAAAGCAGGGAATTACTTTCTATCTATTTAAAAAGAAAATCCCGGAGGTGGTAGCTGCAATTGTTGTGGGAAGAGAATTATCTGTGCTAGTTAAACCAAACCAAAACAAAGGCCTTCTTGCCAGTAACTCCCTGAGAGCAGATTTAGAGAGGCAGTAATTAGGTGATTAGACCTGGGGGTTGCCGCAGCGCCTGGAGTGCCGCGGGGTGGAACGACACCCGCTCCGCGGTGCAGCCGCTCTCAGGGAGGAGCTGGTCTGGCGGTTGCGGAGCGCAGTCCACTCGCCTGAGTCCTCGCTCCTCTGCGCCTCTTGTCCAGCACACTGTCCCCACGCCCGCCGGGCTGGGCGCTGCCGGGACTGGGGGCGGCACTCGGCTCCGGCGGTTCCCGGCTCAGCGCTCCCTACTGTCTGTCAGCTGTCACCCCACGCTGTCGCACTCCAAGTTATCACGCCTGACCAGAGGACCTGGGCACCTGAATAATCCGCAACTGCGCGGGTTCCGGGCCTTGCCGCAGGCGGGGGTGCCTTTTCCTTCTCAAAGGCCCACTTAATACAATTAATGCATACTCATCAAAAACACGGGCTGTGGAAATGAAGTAGAACTAATGTATGTATGGCCCACCAGCCAAAACTACTTTAAGCATTTTGATGCATTTTCTTTGTCTTTTATATAGATCGATGTGTTTTTAAAATACGTTACCGGGATACTAAGCTAATTTTCCACACTACATCGCTGTTGCGGACTTCCTTATGCCATCAAATAGCCTAACAAAATGTTTGCTGCTCATAAAAGTCCTCCGGCAGGATGCACAGCCCTTCGTTTTCTTTAAGCAGCCCTCGCTGCGGGCACCTGCACACTTTCCCACTTCCGGCCGGCATAAAGTGCTCGGTGGCGCTGCGCCAGATCGCCCTCTCGCGCCGGCAGCGCCCCGGCCCGGCAGAAGGAGTCGCGGGTCGGGATCAAGCGCTAGGGATCGCGCGCGGCACTATCCCGGCTCTGTGACGCCAGCCCGAGGCCCCGCCACCTCTGACAGAGCCAATCGAAACGCGGGGCGGGGTCCCAGAAGCTGGCGGCCGGCGCCATGGATGCGGCCCTTCTCAGATCCCAGGCTCAGGCCCCCGCACCGCCCTCCGAGGCGTGGCCGCTGGTGACCTCTGACGGAGAGCTCTACGACTGCCTGGATTACTACTACCTGCGCGATTTCCCGGCCTGCGGGGCTGGGCGCAGTAAGGGTCGGACGCAACGCGAGCGGGAACTGCGCACCAACTGGCCTGTGCCCGGCGGCCACGAGCGCAAGATTGCGCAGAAGCTCCTCAACGGCCAGCGCAAGCGTCGCCAGCTCCAGCTGCAGCCCCGGGCGCGCACTCGCCCCTCTCGAGTGCCGGTGCGTGCGGCCGCGACCGGCCAGTGCTCCGGGAATCCCCGTGAGCGCCCTGAGCCACGCGGGGCTCCGCTGGGCCCCATGCTACTCGACTCGGGCAGAATCGGCCCATTCCGAGGCCGCTCCGCATTAGCGAATGGTCCCTGGAACCCCTAAACCCCCAGTTTACCTCTTGGCTGCAGTTGGAATCGTGTAAAACTTTTGGAATTCCTTTTGGAATTTTGTAGTTGGGTAGAATAAGGGGCTAGGAAACGCAGAAAACTTTTTTTTTAAAGTGAAAGTGAGGGATTTCCCTCCGGTGCTCATGCACGGACTAAAGAGAATAACCGATTTTGTTTTTCTACAGGATACCCGAAGGACCTGATAAAAGTATTTTCTCTGACTCCAGCTGTAACTGGTCCTAAGGGGGAGAGAATCCATGTTGGTCAACAGACTTGCCATCGCTTAAGTTCACTGCTTCAGTATCTTTTATTTACTGATTGTTAATTAAGTAACACCTAAGTTGGTATGCCTTTTAGGGTTAATTAAAAGAGCAGCAAGAATGGCAGTTTAACTCTTTTGGCTTTTTTTAGTTGGTAGGGTAACTCAAGTCCACAAATATTTGAGTTCTTATGTGTAAAGAAGAGATCACAAAGATGAATAGGGGGAGAACAAAGACGGGAATTTGTACAAGATTTCAACCCAAGTGTCATAGACTCCTGTTCAGGTTTAATATTTGTTTGCAGGAATAGGAATATTTTAAATTGTAATAGTGCATATTGAACAGTTGCTAGGTTCTCTGCACTATTGATCCCGCAACGGTCTTGAGGTAGACACTGCTATCTCCATTTTATCAAGGGTATTCTGAGGCACAGAGAGTTCAAGTAAGTTTCCAGAGGTCATACAGCTAGTTAGAAGACCAGGCATTACAGATATTTGAAAGTGTTCACTCTTTCCAGCAACAGTTATCCTCAACTGTAGACAATGTTCTGTGGTTCATACTCACCCACCAATTCCATTTCCAAGGACCAAAGTTGAGTTATAATTTTAAAAGTATGCAGAATATGGCAGGGTAGCTTTCCTTTCTTCAGTCTGCCTGCATTTAGTCACCACTCTGGTGGTGAGTGCTTGTTAGGAGAAGGGTGGTATACTGGAAGGAGCAACTTGAATTTTAAGCCTGACTATGCCTGTTGATCTCTCTGGCATTCAGCAAACTTCTGAGTAGTAATTATTTTCAAGTTCCACCAAGCTTAAGGTTTCTCATTTATAAAATGGAATAATGTTGAATTACCTTGCCAAACTAGATTATAGATAAAATATATAGAACATCTGACACAAAGATCTGGCACATAATAGATACTCAATAAATGTAACTTTTTAAATTTATGAACATAATCCCTCCTCTCCTCTCTAGTCACAAAGTCTTAAAATTATTTCACTCATTATATTAATTCTTTTAAAACGTTTCCAACATCTAGGCATTGTTGTATGGTACAAGTTCTGGCTTTAAAGTCAAAACAGCTGTAAGGACTTGGGCAAATTGCTTAAATTCTATTTGCTTATCTATATAATGGGAATAATACAGTACCTATTTCAAGATTTCTTGTGAAGTGTAAATGAAATGCTGCCACTGTCTTAGCCTTCAAGATTTGTTTCCTTAGTCTTCCTCTGCTGTGTCTCAGGTACTATGCCCAGATTAATCTTCCTGAAGACTATTTTAATCATATAAAAACCCTCAATGACTGCTTTAACCTTGTAGACTTAAAAAGCCTAGATTCCTTACAATGTACTGGAAATCACTGATTGGATTTTCTTAAATTTTGTCCCACAGCTTTCAAAAGTACACTCTGGTTCTTGACACAAGTCTTCTGTCCTCCACTCACCACTTTCAACTCTGCTTCATTTGAATCTGTGCTGTCTACTTAGCATGCCCTTTCTCCACCTAAGTTTTAATCTTTTTGAAACTGATTCCACCTATACTTAACTACCACTTTCTCCCTGAAGCTTTCATCCACATTGAGTGTCCAATCCTTAGAAATTCTATAGAACTTCATATAAACACCACTAAACCACTTGTTTCTGTAGTATTTTGTAATTATATCTAAACAGTTAAAACTCACTAGTTAATTTTTTGTGTGATATATGCAAGGCATTGGATTTATGTCTTAGTTTTTCAAAGAAAAAACTACATATAGAGTATAAGAACCTTATGTCTTAAACATCTAAATTCCTACACAATTCCTACTGTAAAGCACAGCATACCCAGACCGACATAAGCCATGTTAAAGCAACACTTGTCAAGGTGTTCTAACTAGATTCTGCTTATGCTAGATATTAGAAATTTCACAACTTAAATATAGTAGCTTTAGAAATTGTATATCAGTTAACTGTTGCTGTATAATAAATTACTCCAACCTAGTGACTTAAAACAACAAATACTTATCTCAGTTTCTGTGGGTTTAGAATTTGGAAATGGCTTAATTGGGTGGTTTTAGCTCAGGGTCTTTTATGAGGTTGGAAAGGAATTAGGCTCCACCTTTTGAAGGTCGTGTCAATTTGTGGACATATTTTAAGTGTGTTCATCATAGACAAACAAAAATATGAACAAGCCAAAAGCAAAGGAAGAAATAAATCATTATCCAATGGATAAAATCACTACTATTTGGGTATATATAATTCTATTCCTTAAAATATATATGAACTTTCTCAAAATATAAACATACCAAGTATACTATTTTGTAACCTGTTCTTTCACTTGATATATTGTGAAGATACTTTTCATGTCAGATATTATTTCCTAGCATTGTAAATGGCTGCACAGCATTTCATCATAATGTATATATCATAACTGCAGCTGACTCTTGAATAACACCGGTTTTTAACTATGTGGGTTCACTTACAGATTTTTTTCAAAAACTGGAAAATTTTTTGGAGATTTTCAACAATTTGAAAAACTTTTTTTTCATCTAGCTTACTTTATTGTAAGAATACAGTATATAATACATATTACGTACAAAATATGTGTTTATTGATTTTATGTTATTGGTAAGGCTTCTGATCAACAGCAGGCTATTTGTTTTTGGGGAGTCAAAAGTTACCTGCGGATTCTCAACTGCACAGGGGTTGGCACCCCTAATCCCCATTGTTCAAGGGTCAACTATAATTCATTCTATATTGTAGGACACTTAGGAAATTTACAGGTTTTCCCTATTTTATACAGTGTGTTAAGTGAACACCCATATTGCTGGTTTCTTTCACATTCATGGCTGTTTCTTAAATTCCTAAACCTGGAATTTCTAGAACAGGATTTGCAGTTTTAAAACTTCTGATATCTACCACCTAATTTAAGTAGGATTTTTATTGGAGTCATTAAGAATCCATCAAACCAAATGTCTGTGTCAAATACCTGTAACAATGCCCGCAAGAGTTTTTTGTTCAAATTTTGATGACTGTAAGTGAATTTATTGAGAATGACTGAAATTATGGAATGAGAAGTTGTTACATAATTTTTTCTACAGCGTGAATGTCAACATATTTAACCAGTAAACTACAAATTATGTGTAGCAGAATTCTGATATTTTCAATTCCCACTTTTCATTATTAGTTTTAATCTACTTTTTACATGTTCTTAATTTGTTTTTTGAATAGAGATAACACATTAACTGTTTCCAAACCCAAAAGATAGAAAATGTTGTCAGTAAAAGTCTTACTACTGTGCCACAGCCACCCAGTCTTACTGCTTGAAGGCTACTTGTACCTGTGTACTGGCTACAGATACTTCGTGCATCCACAATATGGTCTTTTCATTTTACACAAATAATAGCCCTCTATACTCAATTCTGCCCCCCCCTTTTATTTCTTTTCTCTTGACAGTTTATCTTGGAAGTCATTTAATATCAAAATATAGAGAAGCTTCTTTATTCTTTCTTACAGCTGCATATTATGCGACTGTGCCTTTCTTTTTCCTACAAGTATTCTACTAAAGAATTCAGGTTGTTTCCAATCTCTTACTATCACAAAATAACCTTGTATAAACATCTAGTATTCACTCTTCAATGACTTAGCTAAGTCTGATTAAATTATCTCTATTCTGACTCTAGATGCCTGTCCATCTTGATTATCCAAAATTATATCCACTCTAAGCTCTTCTTGTGTCAGGATGTCCGTTATATATATAAGGCTCCTTTTCTGCATCTCTGCTTATGAATGATCCAAGGGCCAGTACAACGTTTTATCATTTGTGAAACTTTCACTTCTTTAAGAAGTTCTGTGTAATGAAACTCTGTTTTTGCATTATTTACCCTTTGGTTTCACAAACATTCTGCTGTTGCTGGAAAGAATGTCAAACTCTGCTGCCTCTGGTGGAAGAGGCAATTTTTCTATTGAAATCCAAGCAGAAATAGAGGTTCCAACTCTTTTCTCTCCTTCATAAATCCCACCCCTCCCATGGACTTTTCCCACGAAGCTTTCATTGAAGTGCCACTAGTCAGCTTTCCTCTACTGCAAAGGCTTTAAAATGTACCGTTAAAAGGAAGGCAGTGCAGCATGGAGAAGACACGTAATGACTATAGCATCTTACTACACTGATGGACAGTGACTGCAGTGGGAGAGAGGAAACTTGATAATATGGATGAATGTTGAAACCTTCATAAGACTGCCTATCAATGATATCTTAATTAAAAAAAAGGTTACCATTAAAAGCATTTCACATCAAGTACTACTGAAGCACAGACTCTTTTGGGGCCTTTGCAATTGCTGTTCCCTAGAGCTGGAATGCTCTTACCCTTGATAAACACACAGCTTGCGTCCCCACTTCATGAAGGATTCAAAGGCTGCCTCTTCAAAGACTCCTGCCCTGTCCCACCTCCAACTCCCTATCTCCCTTACCCTGCTTTCATGTCACCACTACCTGGTTTATGTAGGGGTTTTGTGTCCCCTCCCTGAATTTAAGCTCCATAAAGGTAAAGTCTTGTTTTACTTGGTGCTGTATTCACAGAACCTAGCCCAGCACTTGTAGACATTCAGAACACTTAATTATCCGTGAATGAATGCTATCCCAATTATGAGCACGAATTCTATACTATATATGATAGGGAGTTGAAAACGTATAGTTATACATTAAGGCATTATTACTATCTGAGCTTAACTTTTGTTGACTGGATCCACAGACAAGTACAACGTCTTCGTTCAGTTCGTACTACGTGTTCACACTGTGGCTCAAAAACAATTTATCCAAATAAGTAACTTAATGCTGAGAAAGGTTAAATAAGTTGCCCAAGGTGAGTGGCAGTCCCGTCAGAGAGATCTGACCCACTCTCAAGGTTAGATTTAACCTATTCAGATTCATAATACAAATGTTTGAAGGAAGCAGTGAAAAGTTTCCATAGGCATGCGGGTGGGTATTCTGACTCAGGGGAGGATCCGAGGACAAGGTTTGTTAGGGAACAACAGGAACTTCCGGTTTTCCTGGCGCCCGAGCTCCTGACGCAAACCGCGTAGGACGAGGTGCCGCGGTGACGTCTTGCTCTTCCAATGACCTTCAGGGCTGGCGGAGTCATTGGCGAACGGAAGAACTCTGCCTGTGCGTTGATTGGCCGCACGCTGGCCAGGCCCGCCCCCCATCTTCCGCTCTCCTGCTCTGCAGAACCCGCAGAGGTTCCCCTGAGTCTTGCCCTTCTCGTCGCGAAGCTACCCTGCAGTTGTGATGCCGCGTGGAAGCCGAAGCCGCACCTCCCGCATGGCCCCTCCGGCCAGGTGAGGCACCGCGGGGTTTGGGACCCTGCCCGCCCCGTGACCAGAGGGAGGACGCTTTAGGCCTCGGCGTGGCCCGGCAGCGGCTAGCGGAGGCCGCGGGAGAGGGCGAACGGAGGCCTATGGGGCGTGGGCCTTTGCCTCCGCCCGCCACAGGCCGGTTGCCAGTGGGCTTTGGCTAGATTTCCCGTTAGTGGCAAACTTCCCAATTTCAAAGGTCATGAATTGTTACTTAAAATATTCTAGAGCTCGTTTTAAGTTAAAATCGGCAAGTTCTAGAAAGAAGTGGACTTTCGTTAAGTGTGAACCGGCCAAAACACCAAGAGTAGGAAAAAGATCTAGAAGAAAGGTAGGAGGGTAAAATCATCACATTAAAATTGAGTGAATAATGTTTGAGGACCCACTATGGGCAGTGAGTGTTTTAGGCCCTCGGCCCAGTAGGGGACAGTCATTAAGGCCTCGCGTATACATGATGTGACCAGGTCCATAAAATACTTAAAAAATATACTGCCAATTACACTTTAACCGTAACACCAGTAAACTTAAAGACATATTAGATCTGTTTTACAGAAATAAGGAAACTGGAGACACAAAATAAGTGACTTGTCCAAGATCTCGCCATCAGATGGGAAAGGCAGGTCTCAGATCCAAGAGTTCTGATAAAGTCAGGACATTTAGCACAGTACATTGCTTCTCTGGGCTAAAGTAGATTGTGCTCAAACAGTATGCTAGGAGTGTGGGGAGGGGAGTTTGCTTATGGAAAGAAGCTTCTGTCTACAGGATGGGAAACCACATTTTTATAGTTAGCCAGATGCCACCTTGTAAGAAATGAAGTCATAAACTTTTGACCTAGACTTATTTGAGGAAGGATCCCCCAAGGACACAATCTGAAAATGGGCAAAGGGAGCGTAACATATGTGATGATTTTTGAATCAGCACTGGATGTGTTAGTGAAATTGTCTAAAGCATCCACATGTTCTAAAGGTAGGAAATAGTTGAAATTAATTTTGGTGTAATGATTCAGGCAAGTCACTTCCACTTCTGGGCTTCAGTTTTCTCATTTGTAAAATGAAGGAACTGGACTAGATTATTTCTCTAGATGATTACAGATTTTCATTCAGATGTTAGCAGTTTATTGAGACTGCCCTTGACTAAGATTGCAACATCCCACAACTTGCGTTCCTCTTTTGTTTTTTCCTTAATAGTTAATACCATGTGACATAGTTTACTTACTTGATTCCCTCAATGGAATGTCAACTCCATGAAGGCTGTTGTTTTTCTCTTGTTAACAGTTATATTCCCGGACCTACAGTGAAATTTATTCCTAACATTTAAATGGGTGAATTCTCTAGAGCTTTTAAATTCTTAATATTTTATGATTTTTATGAAGTATTGGGATGACTATACCATGGGTTATGTAAATACATGGAAATAGTTGCCAACAAGCAGAAAAAGATAGTTTATACTTGGTGATTACAATCTTAAGGTCAAAGATAAAATGATATAGTTTGGGGAATTGTATTCTGTAAAGTTTTCTTACATATATACATATAATATTTGTGTATAATAATTCAAAATGAAGATCCTGAGGTTTGTTTTAATATACAAGTTTTTTTAAGTTGACAATTTCCAAATCTGGTGGGAACTTCATACATACTTTCTGTACTTTGCTTTCACAGTCGGGCACCCCAAATGAGAGCTGCGCCCAGGCCAGCCCCAGCAGCTCAGCCACCAGCAGCAGCTCCACCGTCTGCCATTGGCTCACCTGCTGCTGCTCCCCGGCAGCCCGGTCTGATGGCCCAGATGGCAACCACTGCAGCTGGCGTGGCTGTGGGCTCTGCTGTCGGGCACACTCTAGGTCATGCCATCACTGGGGGCTTCGGTGGAGGAAGTAATGTTGAGCCCCCGAGGCCTGACATCACTTACCAGGTACGATTTGGGACATTTCCCTTCAGTGTGTATCTAATGAGAAAACCTAGTTATTTGTAAGTTCCTTATGTATAGGAACTGTCTGTAGTTTTAGAATCTACAGTGCTATTAACAGAAAATGGCTAATAAAAGCCATGTTTGGCAGTTGAGGTATTGCATTAGGCCAGCATCGGCGAGGACTGTACAAACTGTGTCTCATCCCGAGGAATAGAATTGTAGGAGTTGAACCTGATTCATTATGTAAAAGAGTCATTTCCCCTTTTTTTAAATATTTTGTCTTAGTGACTCTTGTAATTGTTTTAATCTTAGTTAAGTAATCAAAAATCTCTTTAATAGCTCTGTGCATACTCGCCACTGCCCCTCTTTCTGAGATGTGTGAATTCTTTCTGATGAGCATGGGATGGGTGTGTACTCTGGTATGTCTGGTATATTTAACACTCTCATCCATCTGGTCTTCTAGAATAGTCACATTTTTTTTCCTCCGTGGAACCTTACTGGACCTCTGGGCTTTAGGTGCCTGGATACCCACTGCACTTTATTTGCATCTTTGTTCTGGAATCTTTCTGATTACAGCTGGAATTTTGTTAAAGCTCATTTGCAGTCACCCTTTAATTTTTTTCACTTTACATGTTGATTAGGTAACAACTTTAATTTGCAGCTGGTTCTTGTTCTATTTCCTCAAAGACCATGGATACTGCTCCTTGTTCAGGTGTAAATCTGGTTTCCTTTCTCAGTGGTCCTGAATGTTTTGCCTTTGCAGGAGCCTCAGGGAACCCAGCCCGCATCCCAGCAGCAGCAGCAGCAATTTGGCCCATGCCACTACGAGATGAAACAGTTTCTGGAGTGTGCCCAGAACCAGGGTGACCTTAAGCTTTGTGAGGGTTTCAGTGAGGTGCTGAAACAGTGCAGATTTGCAAATGGTATGTGATACATCAGTCCATGGTTGAACTTGCATCTATCTATTCAGTCCACTTAATGGTATTCCTGGGCCCTATAGAATTCAGGGAGCCTTCAATACATAAAACTGACAAGTTGTTTAAATTACTCTTAAAATAATCTTAAAGTCTTCTAACAAGGAGCTGGTCCAGAAGTTTCTAGTCATTATCTTCAGCATTTCAGTTATGTTCTCAATCTGAGTTTTCCTTAAGCAGGTATAGATCATGTGCTAGATCTTACTGTGGTTACTGCATGTGAATGATCTAGCCATAAAGCTTGTGAATATAAATTACATTCTGTTCTCATCAAAGTTCGGGAAAGGCCATAAAGACTCTGGTAAAGTGTTAGCATTCTGCACGTATTATTTGAGAGAGAAGAGTTTATTAAATCCCTCATTTGAACCCTGAGATTTGGGTTGTCTGAAATGTTGGCAGTCAACTTGTTTTTATGTAATTATCTCCTGTCAACCTAAGAATTCATCACCTATTAACAAACACATTTTCCCACCTTCATTTAGGTAGGAAATGGAAAAATTAATCCTTTCAGGTGGTTGAAACTGAAATTTTCCTGAGTTTATTAGAAATCTTTAATGAAGCTACATCTAGTCACAGTGGCTGTATTTCTTCTTCCAAACTTTCCATAGAAACACATGATGCTCTGTCTTCTCTCAGTTGTGGCAAGTGTAGAATTAAAGTTTTGTAGGTTGCAGGATGCCTTCAGTAGCTTATGAAAAAAACCAACAACCTTGGGCTTTCACCCCCTTTTGTAATTTGGACAGCTGTTTTATTAAGAATATACAGCAAGTGCTCTTCTAACTTACCTTTTCTGTTTGCAGGATTAGCCTAAGCAAGAAGTTCAAGTCGAAGATGTGGAAAATCATCTCTCATGACCAAGTTAATTTAGCATAAAAATGTAACTGTAGTGAAGATATAAAGTGTAAAACCATCTCCTCTGTTATTAGTAGCTTCCCTGCTTCACAATTGCAATGGAAAAAGGTGTTCTTGCTCTATAGAGATTCACTGAGATGGTATTAAATTTGGGCTGATGTTTGTGTGGGCTCTTTAAACCAGCTTGTGTGATGTTATTTTTTTGTGAATTAATAAAGTGATTTCTTCCAAAAATGTGTCTTTCAAGTGTGAGGTCATAAATTAGATAGGGTATGTGCATGCTGAACACATGGATTTTGCAAAAGAACAAATTGTCTCAACGTGTCTTTAAATTTAGTTTGTTTATAGTCTCTGGATATTAAGTTAACATCAGATGCAGAGGATCTGGCCGAGCTCCCTGAGGAGCTTTTGTAGAAAAAGTTACATAAGGAGTAACTTGCTAACACATGCTGCTCATTAAAAAGGTGCTGCAGGCCTTTGGAGCCAGTGTTAAGTAAACTGAGTGGTAACAGGAAACTTTGTTTAAAATACTAACTACTAATGAGGTAAATGATAAGGGAAATGTGGAAATCGACCCGTTACATGGGTAGTCAGCTCGCTACATGTTGCTGTTCCCTTAGTATATCCAATGGCATTGGTTGGAGATGAAACTACACTCTTGATAGAGGTAGTTCCCTGCAGATGTTTTTCTTCTACTTAGGGTATTGTAGCTTCCTCTTCCAGGAAGACTCAAGCTAGCCGCAGTAGCCCTCTGCATGCTGTCTTGAGATGGACTCAGGAGTGCATCTTTTTTTTTTAAGTGAACCCTGTTCCATATCTCACAACTCAAAATTGTTTTTCACTTCGGGTATTGGCTCTCAGTCTACATTATACTCCGGGTTTTCCCACTTTCAAATGTACTTTTCAGAGGTTCTGATACCTGACCTTTTTTCCCTCCATAAGTATCAGAGACCTCTTATTACTACAAGGCGAGAGAAGTGCTGTTGAATGAGTGAATTATTTTGGCTGCTGCCTCCTATCCTTGGTGTTCTTGGACTCTGTACCTAAATCATTCAGTTCACAAAAGGGGCCGAGGTGCCCTGAGGGCCTGAATGACCGCAGACAATTCACTCCTGGCCAGTCCCCCAGCATATTCCCTCAGGGGTTCACAGTGGAGTCCTTTGCCCATTTTCCTGGAGGCTCAGGACTTCTGAGTTTTTAATGCCGCTTACGTCTAAGGTGTGATGGTTACAGTGGGTACCCAAATATTGTTGAGTCAATGAATCAGGAAAATGAACCACTGGCATCAATAAGTCTTCCTCATAGGTGGCACGGCTGTACAGGACAGGGAGTAATCCGCCAGGTGCACTGTCCTTTTGCCTTGAGCTCGGGGGATTTTTGTCGTGTATTAAAAGTACAAACAAATGCAAGTTAAGTGGACAGCTTAGAATTTTAAAAACTGGCTTACTGAAAAGTAAAAGGAGGAGATTGAGGTGTTTTCATCCTTGGAGCCAGATGTTACATCTCAAGTGGAGGCCTTCATGCAGAGCTGAAATCATTTCCAGCTCCTTTATAGCAATTCAGCAAAGCATTTTCCTCAGAGTGAAAGAAATAGATGGTCAGCAATGATACGGAAAGAACACGGGCCTCCAACGGGTTAATCTAGGCCTTCCTACTCAACCACTCTGACCTTGTGCAAGTCCATTCTCTCTAAAGTTGGCTTACTACCAGAGTTTTGGGGTCCAAGTTAGCGAGTATGCAATACTTTGTAAAATGGTAATCAAATGTGTGTGGGCCCAATATCTTTGAAACATCATCATCCCACATTTAACTTGGTATATTTAACTGTTTGGAAGAAGGTAGCTTTGGAATGAGGGGGAGAAGTGTCTAGAGTGTGCCAGCACGTTGCATACCTTCTCTCCAGTTCCATCACACTTGAAGTAGAATCATACTGATATACTGATGGGGACCCCCACCCCAAGCACCCAAAGTCACATGTGGCCAGAGCCCGTATGCTTTTCCTGACACATGGTGCTCCCCCCAGTGGAAAATGCAGGCTGAAAACAAAATGGATTAAGGATGAAATCCTGGAGGCAAATCAGAGATAGATTCCTGAAGGTCCCCCAGTCTTTACAGTCTTCCTTTTGTAGGGCAGCTAAGCCCTCAGTGGGCCCCATCATTCAGGTCCCTCTATCAACCAGGGCTGCAGTGTGGCTGCACCAGTGTGTTGAGGTGTTCATGGCCCTGCTCTCAGCACATACAGAAATGGCTCCCAGAGAAGCAAGTGCATTTCTGGAAGGCTGGCTCTCTCTGCTCTGGGCCTGGAGGCTGAGTGAGCTCCGGACGGAAGACTGGTCACCTCAGGCCGTCCTGCCTGCTCCCAGGCTGGCTGAGCTTCCCTCCCCCTCCGCCAGAGGTCACCCCCCGGTGAGATTTGGCCTGACGCCCTGTCCCTGCTGAGCCTTGGCCTGCATCCCGGGTGTGCAGTCGGCGATTTATTTTTGGCGCATCAGCCTTCCGTCATCAAGTAGCAAAAGTGCATAGGAAGAGCAGCAAGATGCCCTGCTCTGCTCACAAGTGTTTGCTTGGGACACGCTTCAGCCTCCGTTGTCCCTTCTCCCCAAGGGGCTCTGGGGCCTTTGGGATTCCTGTCGAGTTCACTCAAAGGCCTGCAAGGACCTAACGGTATGTAGCTGGGTCAGTGATGGACAAAAGCCAGGCAGCAGGCAGGGAGAGGGAGGCTCTGGGGTAGAGAAGACAGAAACCCCCAAATCCATTATTTCTCCCTTCTGAAGGCAGATGGACCAGAAGGGTGGCAGCATTGACCCTTGAAGCCCCACTCCGGGATATGTGTCTACAGAAGATGGGTCCCTGTGATTTCTGTTTTCAGACTCTCTTTAGTTTGGGAGAGGGATATTATGCTCCATAAAGGACTAGGCTACCTACTCCCATTTAGGGACCCTTTCCAAAGGAGTCTTGGGAAAGGGATGGGTGGGGAACAGGGGTGAGGACAGTAGACAGACACACCAAGTTGGCCCAAGTTAAGTCTCCCGCAAGGGAACGGGGCAAGAAAAACCTCCCCAAGCCCCCAGAAGAGAAAAGTGCAGCCAGAACTTGGGGAAGATTGTCATCGTCAGGGAATGCCAGCTGGGATGGCATCCTGGGGTGGGTCCAGACATAATCTCTGCCCACTGGGAGGTCTGGGAGAAGGGCAAGACCTTGTGCTACCCCAGTTTGGGAGGTGGGGAGCACAGATGCCCATCTTGGGAACTTAAACGGACTTGCTAGGAAATGGGCTTGTTTTTACACAAAACAGACACTACTGAGCTTGCCGGGGTTGCTGACTAGGGCAAAGGAGGCCTGAAAGCAACCTGAGCAGCCCAGGCGCCTGCTGTTAGCAGAGACTTGTTATTCCAGTGCTTCCTCTGGTAACCAGGCACCCGGCAGTGGGGACACCAGGCTTCCTGGAACAGCCAGTCACAGGCCTGAGGCAGCTGGGCTGTTGCTTGGCTAGTCAGCAAGTTGGCCCCTTGGACAGGACAGGCCTTCTTTGGCAGAAGAAGTGGGGCTAGAGACAACTTAGGCCTGCTGAGTGGCAGCTTGTGCCCATTTTCTATCTGCTCCTCTTCCTGGAAGTAGATTTTCTGAATTCCTCAAATTCTGCATCTGAGGTAGGAATTCAGTAGCCTGGGGGTCTCTACATTCCTGAAGCCAAGTGGGCCAGCTTCCCAGCTCCGTGTCCACGCCTGAGTGTACTGGCTCTCTGTACAGGCAGCCCTCGGAGCTATTGCACGTTCATGTCTAGACCACTGCAATAAAGCAAATATCTCAATAAAGTGAGTCAAATGAAATTTTTGGTTTCCAAGTGCATATAAAAGTTAGGTTTACACTATACTGTAGTCTATTAAATGTGCAGTAGCGTTATGTCTAAAAAATGTACATACCTTAATTGAAAACTATTTTTTATTGAAAAAATGCTAACCATTTGAGCTTTCAATGACTTGTAATTACTGATCACAGATCATCATAACAAATACAATAATAATGAAAAAGCTTGAAATATTGTGAGAATTACCAAAAGGTGACACAGCAACTTGAAGTGAGCAAACGCTGTTGGAAACATGGCCCCAATAGACTTGCTCAGTGCAGGGTGCCACCCACCGTCAATTTGTGAACAGCGCAGTGTCTGTGCGGCGCGTGGAAGTGAAGCTCAGTGAAACGAGGTGTGCTCGTCCTGCCCCCGCTGCAGAAGGACCGCTCGGGCTCCCTCGCCGTCTGGACATGGGGCGCCCGGAGGACAGGCCCGTCCTGCCCAGGACTCTGGACCAAAGGGGCACATGCCTCCAATTATCGACCCACATCTAAGGAGCAGCACCTGCTCTGGGCCTGCCTGGCACGGTGGGGAGGGACGGTTCGGACATCCTAGAGGAGATCACGGTCCAATGGAGGAGACCACAGCACACAGACAAGTGATACCAGAGGCTGGGGCCTTATCCCTCAGGGCACCCGCCACAGTTCTTCTCAAAGAGAATGAATGAGAGAGTGATTAGGAGAGTCCCGGTGAAGGACAGAATTAATGAGGAAGGAGCAGTGGGAAGCCCAGACAGTGTGTCCTGGAAGGAGGGGTGCTTTCAGGGTAGGACAGTTATGAATGGGGAGAATGAGGAGTGGCCATAGGAGCAGCATATTAACAACATGAAATTATGAAGTTTCTCACCTTTTCCACAGAGGGCAGGCAGAGAAAAAGCAGGACCAGCCTTGTCTCCACTGAGAGGAAAAGAAACAGCACTTCAATTTGTCCTCTGCAAAGCTTCTTCATGGTTCTTTCTAAAACCAAGGGTGTGTCGGTCTCATCAGAGCTAACCTTAGCTGACCATCTGCCACTCCTACCAGGGGAGCTGTAGCTTACAGTGCAAACATCTAGGGAGCCACATGGTCACCTGGGGGTCACAAGAGTTTATAAGCAGTGGGATGAAGCAAGCTGGGCTCTTTCTAAAGCCTTTTTCAGTTCTTAAACATTTATTTTGAACATTCACAATGGGCCAGCCCTGTGCCAGGAGATACAAAAATGAGTGAGAATATGTTCAGCCCTCAAAAAGCAGATCCTCTAGTCAGGAAGGCTGACAGTTGCTTTGTGTTTTCCTCCCAAAGCCACTCAGAACCACTCCCCGGCTGAGCATGACCCGGGAGGAGGCACTGCCAGACTCACATTCTGCACAGGGCTTCTACGAGAACTATGAGCCCAAGGAGATCCTCGGCAGGTAAGGCCTAGACCTTCCCCACCAAGTACTGGCCTAGGCTCTAGCCAGCTCTGCAAGCTGGAGCAATTTCTGCCTGACCCTGAACACTGACCCTGCTTCCATCTCCAAAGCACTGTCCACTTGGAGACCCCTTAGTTTGGTGTCCTGCCCTCCTGAACCAGGGCAGATGAAGGGAGTATAAGAGCACCCAGATCAGAGACCTCTCCCAGCAGGGTTCCCCGGTGCTGTTGATAAGCACATCAAAACCCAGCTTTGGGCCAGCGCCAGGGGTCACAGGGAAGGTTATGGCCCTAAGAAGGTACAGCTTCTTCCTATGTGTATGTGCTGAGAAAGAGCACTGAACTAGGAGTCAGAGAGGTCTGAGCCCAGGCTTGTTACTCATCAATTCCAGGCAAATCACCCTCTCTGTGCCTTCTTCATCCTACCATCTCCAAAAGCTCTCCAGGAGTTGGGGGCAGGGCAGGACACCTCTGCTGTGGCCTGGACCTGGGGCTTCCCCCGGGGCGAGGATCCCCACCCAGGACCATCTGTCTTCTGCACCCTCAGAGGAGTTAGCAGCGTCGTCAGGCGCTGCATTCACAAGCCCACGTGCCAGGAGTATGCTGTGAAGATCATCGACATCACAGGAGGGGGCAGCTTCAGCTCCGAGGAGGTGCAGGAGCTGCGAGAGGCCACGCTGAAGGAGGTGGACATCCTGCGCAAGGTCTCAGGGCACCCCAACATCAGTGAGTGATGGCCCCAAGCCCCAGCGGGGTGCTCCACCATGATTCTGGGAGGAGGACCCTGCTCGAATAACCCAAGTCAGGGCGTGTGGCCCCAGCATGAAGCCAGCCAGTAGCATGAGGTGTCTCCTGCACTGAGGCCTCCCCACAACAGTGCCCTGAGCCTTAAGGTCCCCAGCTCCACCCTCACTGCTCAGACACCTGGCTCTGTCCAAGTTTCTCTACCAGACAGACAGAAGGGGTTCCAGGCAGGGCTGGGGCTGGGTTGGGGAATGGGAGTGTGAAGTGCCCGCACCTGCCCTCTCCGCTGGCGGGCCAACTTGAACAGCATCCTCTTTTGAAGTCAGCCTCCCACTTTTGAAGTCAGCCCACAGCTGCTTTAATCCCCTTGCTCCTGGGCCCCCTCGCCCTGCCTAGACTCCTCTGCTCCTTGAGACGAGTTAACCATTTCCATTTCAGTACAGCTGAAGGACACTTACGAGACCAACACGTTCTTCTTCTTGGTGTTTGATCTGTGAGTACCCAGCCCTGGAACCCACCACGCCCCGGGGCCTATCAGAGAACCTCCTACTGAGGTCTCCCAGTGCCTCCTGGGGACCAGCAGCCAGCCTGCTATACCGTGGGTGCCAGTAGGATCACAAATGCTTCAAGCAGATCAGCCCCGGGGGTCAGGCTGCCAGATTCTGAATCCTGGGCCCACCACTTATGGGCTGGATGATTTCTTTAAATATCAGTTTTCTCAGCAGTGTTACAGAAGTAATAAGAGCAGAGACAGACACAATGCAAATACTATTTATTAGTAATTCAAGGATGATGGCAGTGGTGATGACATTCAATACTTACTTTAGACACTGAGGGTATAGCAATAAGCCAGGCACACTTCATATAATAATTTTCAGAGGGAGTGAAGAGAAAGCAATCAAATAAGCCATAACAAATGCACGCAATTATGTACATGTACGTACATGTAAAGCACAACCGGAGCTGCAGGACGTAGGCCTTCTTCAGATGGAGCAGCCAGGAGGTGGCCTGAGCAGAGACCTGGATGAAGGGAGGGAGAAATCAGAGCCAAGACGCGGAGAAGGAGCTTCCCAGCAGAGGGATGAGCCAGAGCAGTGGCCCAGCTGGATGGGCTCGACGTGCTAGAGGAGCAGCGAGGAAGCCGGGTGGAGGACTGAAGCGAGCTTGTGGCAATGGCGGGATGCAAGGTCGTCAGCACCAAAGACCAGGTTCTCCACCAGTTTAGCTAAGGTAAGGACCTGGAGGGCCGAGAGCAGGAAGGTGACGTGATCTGACTGACTTTTGAAAAGGATCCCACTGACCGTAAGGAGGCACGAGTGGAAAGCCGGCAAGTATTTTAAAGCAAGAGGCCCATCAGGAAGGCAGGTGGTCGAATTTTATCTGGGGCTGTGGTTCCAAGATTGACATCATCATCATCAGTGTCACTTTTCCCCTGCTTCTGCACCAAGAGGTGCAGAGATCAGCTCATCACAGGGCTGCTGCCCCCTGGGTGACCTGTGGGCGTTTTAGCTCTGAGAGCCTCTGTTTTCTCAAGAAAGGAATAGTGATACTGACTACTTTGCTTATCTCCAGGCTCTAATCATCAAAACTGAACAACATAAAGTGCTCTGTGAATGGTGCATTCAGACATCACTTTTATTAGAAAAATTTCCAGGGAACTCTCCAGCTCCTTGTTGAGTCCTCACTAAAGAGCATAAATTTCTGCTGCATGAATCATTGTTGTAGGGGTGTCTCAATATCTCCATACATATCAGCTAACTTAGGGACTGGATTTCCTGGAGAAAACAATTCAAATAGATTTTATATCGTTGGAACATTTCATATTGTAGCCATACAAATACGTGCAGTGTTATTTTACTTGGAGACACAATTTAGCTTGGCGTGTGTGTCCAATTAAACCACAAGCTCAGGAAGGCAGGAGCCTGCCAGTCCCCAGTGCTTTCTGCTGCAGCTGTGCTAACAGTGAGTGCTCCTAGTGTTTTTAAAATGAAAAAAACTGATTCACACATTGCCTTTTAGGAACACAGTACAGATATTGTATAAAACAAGGCTCACTGCTGTAAATTCAAGGTTGTTTCCTCAAACAGATCCCTCCTCCCCGCCCCACAGGCTAAGCTCAAGGGTTTTCTTGGCTCTGTGACACTGGCCAAATACCTTGTGCCTTGGGAATCCCACTGCTTTCCTTGAAGGGGCAAGTGGGAGGGGTACGATGCACTTTTCCTATTTAATTAAGGGAGACTTTCTGTGACCCGTCCAGACTTGACCAGCTGCGGCTGTCCGGACTCTGCTCAGCGGCACCGTCCTGTAGAGCCCTAGGGGGCAGCTCAAATATCTCTAACCTTTGAAGTCCCTTGGGGAGCGGTATTTTTAACACTGTCCTGAGTTGCCCTTCAAGGCATAACTAGCTTGTTCGAGGAGAGATCACTTTCTAGATCATCCCAAGGAGGGAGAAGATTGAATCCTGAAATAGCCAAAATGTTTTTCCTCCAACACTTGCACTTTCATTTGTTCCTGGGAAAAATTAGGATATTCTTGTCCTCATCTGAGTCTCAGGCCTTGGTCCAGTGTCTCAGGGTCCCTCTTTCACCTCCTTGCCCTGAAAGATTGGCGTTCATACTGTCACTTCCACAGATGGGGCTATCCCACCCCTTCAGCATCCCTTACTATTCTTCCAGTCTTCCAGGACAACTTCTCCACTCACTTCCCCAGACCTTGGCCATTCATAGGGAGTGACCCACTTTGCCTCAGGAGGTATGAGGGTAAGAAACAGCTCTCTGGAGGTGGGTGGTCTTGGGACCCTCTGTCTCCACAGGATGAAGAGAGGGGAGCTGTTTGATTATCTTACTGAGAAGGTCACACTGAGTGAGAAGGAAACCAGGTAAGGATCCATTTGCCTCTCTCCCCACTTCATGCCCCAGAGCCTGTTGCTACAGGTACCAAGGTCTTGGAGGGGGCATGGCATGCACTGGTCTGGGCTCGGGGTGTGCACTGCTGGCTTTTGTAGCCTCCCTCTCTCCTTGGCTCAGCCTAGATGGTCCTGGCCTGTCCTGAGTCCTCCCTCACTTGCAGTGTGGCTGCTATGTGGGCTTTGGTTTCCTTGCCTGTTCCCTGCCCCTGCAGAGGGATAGAGTAACGTGTGCCTGTCCCACTCCAGAAAGATCATGAGAGCCCTGCTGGAGGTGATTTGCACCTTACACAAACTCAACATTGTGCATCGGGATCTGAAGCCTGAGAACATCCTCTTGGATGACGACATGAACATCAAACTCACAGACTTTGGCTTTTCCTGCCAGCTGGAGCCAGGAGAGAAGCTGCGAGGTCTGGTAACATGGCCTTGGCCCATGTCAGGGCCTTAGACTCTCATCCACTCTCCCAGGAACAGAGACTGCCTGGGTTTCTCCCCTAGTTCTTCTCCCCCAGAACAAAAATTTCATTTCAGAGCTAGGTATCTTTTCAGGTAAACCTTCTTCCCAGGATTGAGCTGAGCCAGGCTCCCACTGCCTGAGATCCATGCCAGGATGACATGACCAGGGAGCCCGCAGGCCCCAAGCATACAGCCTTATGAGCCAGCATCTGTCCCTGCCCATGGCCCTGAAGTTGGCCAGTGTTAGAAAAGTCCCAGCCCAAGCACCATTTCAGTTCCACTTCTGTTGTTTCTTTGGACCTTTCTCTTCCAAGTGTCCCAGGCTGATCTATCCTGATGGTAACTACTCATGCAGAGGTCTGTGGGACCCCCAGTTACCTGGCCCCTGAGATCATTGCGTGCTCCATGAATGATGACCACCCAGGCTATGGGAAGGAGGTGGACATGTGAGTGTGTTGGGGGAAGGAGGTGACCTGTAGGGACAGGTAGCACCTGGCTGGGGAAAGGAGGAAATAGCGGCTGCCCTGAGTGGCCCTTCCCTCTTCCCTGCGCACCTGGGGCCAGGTGGAGCACAGGGGTCATCATGTACACCCTGCTGGCTGGCTCCCCACCCTTCTGGCACCGGAAGCAGATGCTCATGCTGAGGATGATCATGAGTGGCAACTACCAGTTTGGTTCACCTGAATGGGATGATTATTCGGACACCGTGAAGGATTTGGTGAGAAGCCGGGCCCTCTGGCTCGAGACCCATGCATGGGGAAAAGTCCACAATGCAGGGAGGAGAGGACGCCATGCCATAGATGGGGGAGCCTGCCGGGAGAGACCCCAATCTTTGGAAGTGCTGGCGAGGGCCCTGCCTTTTGGTTCAGGTTTCCCGCTTCTTGGTGGTGAGCCCCCAGAGCCGCTACTCAGCTGAAGAGGCCTTGGCACACCCCTTCTTCCAGCAGTATGTGGTAGAAGAAGTACGTCACTTCAGCCCCCGGGGGAAGTTCAAGGTACTGAAATTCCCACCCACCCAGGGCCTGGGGGCAGCTGCTGCTGGCCCTGAAGCCCAAGCCCACAGGTCCCTTCCTTCCCCCAGTTTCCAGGGTACCTGCTCTTCCCCTCCCACCCATCCCTGTGAGGGGTCCAGCTCAACTTCTGGCTCAGAGGGCAGATATGAACTGACCGGCTCCAACAGCCTCATCCCTGCAGATGTGGGGTGGAGGGGTGGGCACGGGAGTGGGAGGGACACTAGGAAGGGCCCAGCAGAAGCCATGCAGTCTTCTTGGCAAAGAAGCTCAGGCCTCGCACACTGGATGGGGAGGCAGACAGGCCCCCAGGGGCTGGGTCCAGTTCTCAGTCCTGGGTTTCCATAGGTGATCGCTCTAACAGTGCTGGCTTCAGTACGGATCTACTACCAGTACCGCCGGGTGAAGCCTGTGACTCGGGAGATCGTCATCCGTGACCCCTATGCCCTCCGGCCTCTGCGCCGACTCATTGATGCCTATGCTTTCCGAATCTACGGCCACTGGGTGAAGAAGGGCCAGCAGCAGAATCGGGCCGCCCTCTTTGAGAACACACCCAAGGCCGTGCTTCTCTCCCTGGCTGAGGAGGACTACTGAGGGTCTGGCAGGAGGGGGAGGTGCAGGCCAGCAGGGAGAGAAAGCCACAGAAATGTAGCTGAAGAAGTGAGATCATGTCCCGACCTCTGCCCAGAGGGGACACTTGGCCCTGGCTAGAACCCCTGGAACTGGGGCCACTATCCCCTTTCAGAGGCTCTGCACAAGAAGAGGTGGGTGCTCCCATCACACCATGGGAGGTGCAGTGAGGGCCGGGCCCCACAGAGTGGGAACTAGATGTGGTCTGAGAGCCAGGAGCCCTTCGGCTTCTTCACTTCCCAGCTATACCACCAGCTCAGCTTCTCCTCAAGGGCGACCCAGAGCTCCTGACACTCAGATGCACTCCCCGTAGGGTCCTGGGGTAAGGATAAAAGACAGAACAATCTGAGATACATAATCACAGGAGATTTTACTGATTTCATGACATCTAGTGACACCAAGGGAGCAGGTTCTTCTCTGGGAACATGTGTTTAGCGGTATATGGAAGGCATATTAATAGAAAGGGAAGCTTCTGGTATTTGTCTTTGGGGAGTATTATTTACTTTATGACTCCCACGATATGTAGTTTTTCCTGGGAAGTCATTTGGTTCTCCTTGCCTTTTAAGGCTGTATTTTGAAGAGCCCGGTTACTGCATTTTACATACAGAGTAGAAAGTAGGTTCCTTTGGAGGCACATGAAACACTACAAATGAGGCAAACGAAGGAAGTATTCCTTTTATGGCGACTTGCTGGGAAAATAAAGAGAACTGGGGAAATTCTGCCTTGAGAGAACAATGCCAGATCCCTGAATCAGATACTGAGAAAGGGGAGGAACAGCTTTAAAAACTTTAACAAACCACCTTTCAGAGCACTCTGCCCCAGTTTGGGTATTCGGTCTCTATATGGTTAGTATCTGACCTCTATGGGAAACACCCAGCTCCCGGCCACAATCAGTAAGTCTGGTCCCTTCTCCAAGACACAGTGGCACCCCTCCCCTGAGGTCAGTCCTTTCCTGCCCTGGAGAGAGGTGCCCGCCACAGAGGGAGGGGGAAAGGGAAGGCAGTCATTCCTTAGGCTGAAGTTGAAGGGCTTGGAGTTTGGCTGTGTTTGGACTGTGGCCAGGGAGTGATATGGGTACCACAGGGGACTCTGGTTGGCTCCACATGGCTGCTCACAGCTCCCCAGGCAGGCGGCCTACACTGGAAGCACAGCGGAAACCTAGGTTGTCTGAGGCTGAATCTGGAGTGTTGCCCATCCTGCCATCAGAGAAAGGGAGAGAGAATGGACATTTGTTGAGAAAGGGTACTGGGCCCCTACCTAATTTACCTGCTCAACCTCCTAGGGAACTGCTGTGGTCTGGGGTTCTTGAAGATTGGGGAGGGCATGGTCTGCAAAGGAGCCCTGGGTGAGGCACTCCTGGGGGACAAGGAGGGACCTGGACCAGGGTGGAGGAAGTGAGAGTGGTCCTCAGAGATTGCCCTAGAAGGCAGGAAAGGCAATGACTAATAAGTTTGATCCCCCCAAAAAACCCCAAATCAAAATAAACACTGACTGTCCGTAGTTTAGAATATCTGTCAGCAGAAATGACTTGTCAGCAAGAAGTGGGAATTTCATGGTGCCAATCAGCACTTGGTACTTTTCAAAGAACTTCCACCTATATTCTTCATTGCCATTCCCCAACTGCGCTGGAAGGCAGGATTATTTGTTCGCATTGAACGGACCCAGAATCAGATACTAGGAAGATTTAACTGTTTTGCCCGTTGCCAACCACTGCTTGAGCAGCACGACAGAATCGGTGGCAACCCCAGTTCCCAGGCCTGTAGTTTCTCCACATTTTGTCTTAAAAAAGGAGGTGAGGAAACCCAGATGCCTCAATGTGTCAAAGAAATGCCTGCATACCTGATACCCTGAGGCCACAGAAACGGTGGCTTTGCTACAATCTGTATGGAACTAAGGAGTAGGAAGAGTCCTAGAAGGGAAACTCGGGAGCCTGGGACTCTGCTATTCGGGTGTCACTACTAACCATCTGTGTGAAATGAGCAGGACCACCCCAAGCCTATTTTTCCTTGATTGTAAAACAAAATGGTTGTAGAAAATGACTTCTCATGTGCTTTACAGTTTAAAGAGTCAGTATTTCCAAGACCATTGGCCATGACCCACTGATGTGGCCACCTCACTTCCCTCCCTCAGCAAACCTGTGAGGACAAGAGGAGAAATCCATATAATTAAGATGCTGGACACAAAGTCTCCCTTGGTGCTGAAAGTTGGCAAGAAAAGGCGCAAGGTGTCCTGGGCTCTTTTGCTTTTCACGACAAGGGCTGCTTGCCTTCTTTGTTGTACCCTCAACTCCTGGTGGAGGCAGAGGTGTGGAAGCAGTACTAACACAGCTCGGGTGCCACCTGTACTCTGGGATACAAGGACTTGGCCCTCAGCCTCTCACCTGGTGGTGACCCGGGCCTGGTGATTTGCAGAGCCATCAGCTGTGTCAATCCAGGAGGCACCCCGGAGGACACGCATGTCCTGGTCAGCAGCCTGGTATGGTGAGGCTGTCCACTCCCACACGTTGCCCATAAGGTCATAGAGCCCTGCAGCATAGCAGGTGGGTCAGTCTCTCACTGGAAGTACCACACCCTTCTATCCTAGTCATCAGCCCTGGGGAGCAAATACTTCCCTGGTGGTGCTTCTCTCTGCCTCGTCTATCAGACAGAAAGATACCACCAAACAATTCGTGAGTGTTGACAGGAACCTGATGGGAAATCTTACCATAGTTATTCTGTGGGGGGAAAGCGTTCACTGGGGAGACCCCATGGAAGCCATCCTCAGCCTTGTCACCCTTAGGGAACTTTCCCTGAGTGGGAGAAAAATATTTACCATCCTGTCCCAAGGCAGGTGTTCCTTCCTGCCCTGGGGAAAACCAAGGTGATCTTGCTGTATCATCTGGAGTAGGGGAAAAGGCATAGGGCAGCGACCTGAGGTTCCCATCCTGAGCTCCCAAACCAGCTGCCTCATGCCCCCACATGGCCTCCTGGCTGGATTTAGGAAGTGTGTAGTTACCTGGGCCCACCCCACTTCCACTTTCTCCGCCCCTCTGCATCAAACCCTGTGCCATGGTGCCTAGGGAAGAAAGGCTCCTCCTCCTGTCCTCTGTGCCTGGCATCCCCCTTCTCAGGAATGCGGTGCCCACGCTGTGCTCTCCTGCACCAGCCCCTTCCCTCCTCCACCACCAGGTCTAACTCATCCACCTGACTCCACGTTCATCACCTCTTGTTCTTTAACACCAAAATTCTTGAAAAACCAACCTATATTTGCTGATGTAATTTGTTCAACTTGTTCATTCTTCCTATTATTAAAACGGGCTCAGTTGCCACCACACTATGGAAGTTGCTCTTACTAAAGGGAGGAGGAAGAAATCATAACTTACTCAAAAGCTATTACACGCTAGGGCTGATATATTTATCTCTTAATTTAATCCTTACAAGGTTGTAAGGCAAGATTTTCTCCCTTTAAGAACTAGCAACTGAGGCTCAAAATGAATAATTTATCAAAGATCACACAGTGAGTAAGTCAGATCTGTTTTTCTACAAAGCTCTGATCCCAAGACCATGTGAATGGTCAGCAGCCTGCAGGCCTTTTTCAATGCTTCCTCCTAAAATGCTGCTGTGTTCCTCTTACTGTGCAGAGTCTCCCTGGGGAATACTCTTGTCTAAGGTACATGCTGATGACTCTCAGCCCATTTGCTATGACCCAGACTCTTCTAAGTGCCAGACTCCTATTTTCAACCTTTGACTAGGCATACAATTGACCCAAAGGCATCCTAGCTAACCTAGGGACAGAACTTGACTCTAAACTGATCAAGTTCTGTCCCTCTGACCCAACATGCATATTATCCATCCTGGATAAGGGTTGCACCAGCACCTGGGTGGTTCACGCTTGAATCCGACTCTCTTCCACTTCTCCACATTTGATTAATTACCAAACCCTGTCTATCTTCTTGGGCATGCCTCTCAGTTCCACTTCCACTTAATTCAAGCATTCATAATCCTTGGGCCATTGTCACAGCCTCGATTAGAGACCCTCTGCCCCCAGTGCAGCACTGCTTTATCTGGCCCTGCACAAATGAGCAATGATTAGTATCCCCCCAAATCAAATGATGCTGTTACTCTCTTGTTTGAAAACCTCTGTTCCCACTGCCTAGAGGGTAAAATCTACAACCATATCTTGACATACATGGTCTTGCATAATCTGCCTCCAACCCACTGTCTACCTCATCTCCTACACCTCCCATTTCCTGTGCTCCCACCTCTCTGAGGTTGTCATGTTTCCCACACAGTACCCTTTCCAAGTACAATGCCAACACTCATGTTTCTTCTGCCTGCAATGCCCTTTCCTCTGCTTTTTACTTGGCAAACTCTAAACAGCTCAAATGTCATCTCCTCCGTGAAGTCACCCCCAGCACTGACTGGCAGGCAGCCCTTTCTGAGCACGCTGCATATCTTTAGCACGTAGCACTACCACACTGTCTTCTGCATTACCAGTTACCGGTTCCCTCAGAACCCAAAGCCCTCTGCATCTCTCAAGGCCTAGCTTACAGCAGGCCTCAGGCAATGCCTTGAGAAGGGACGGGAGTGAGTATCTTCCTTACCTGCCACAGGTTGGTGCGGTTTGGCTGGAACTGGTTTCCCCATGGGTAACCCTGACCTGCCAGGAGAAAAGGGAGATCGCAGTGGAGGGAGACGTGAAGAGTTGGGTAAGAAGGGAAAGACAGAGAGAGGGAGGAACAAAAGGAAGTTAGAAGGCAGTGAAGAGTGAGGTTTCCTTTATTTCCCATGTCTGCCCCCCTCACTCACTGCACTGCATTCAGAACCCCCGGCCTCCTGATTTGCTCCAGGACAGTGCGACCCGAGGTGTAGTTCAACTAAGGTCAGTTCTACAAACCATCTGTTACTAGGCATGTTGACATAAATACAGGAATTGGGACTAAGCATTGAGAAACTTGTTAAGTGGAGTTAGACGGGATAAATGAACAAGCAACCTCATTTATCACATTAATAACTTAGTAGGTACAGCTGGTGTTCATTCAAAGAGTGCAGATGTCCTGATTATGGAAACTGCTATTTCACTCATAACTTTTTGTTTAGTTAGGACTGCAGAACAACAAAGTTATGGGCAAATAGTGATTCTTTATACTACTCCCTATACATCTATGGAAAAAGCAGTTTGGGTAATTCTTTTCTTTTTCCTACGTTTTTATTATATTAATTGAAATGTAACATGTCTATGGAATTGTCAAGAAAAACAAATTCTATGTTTTTCATTTGATTTTTCCAGTTATTAATTTTTATGGCTTTATTTTACAGAAGTACTGGTCTGAGATGGATTAGAAATGAAAACAAACACTGGCTTTCACCACATAGTTTAAGCAGCACTGGGCCTATGGAGCAAAGTGCCCCATGCAGGGCAGGATGGGAGAATAAAGGGAAATGGCCTGGACATCTCTATACCCTTCAAGCCCCCTCGGGCAGCAAACTCCCACTCTTCCTCCGTGGGCAGCCGTTTCCCCCGCCAAGCACAGTAGGCACGAGCGTCATTCCAGCTCACATGGACCACTGGAAGCTCCAGTCTCTCTCGGATGCCAGAGCCGGGACCTGCAGGCTGATAGCCAGAATGAAGTGAGAGAGGCTTCTGGGAGCTCACCAAAGTCTAATGAAGGCTAGGCTTGGGGTGCCTGTGTTCAGCTTTTACCACTAGATGGAGCAAGGAAATCAGAAAAGTCAGCCTGGTGAATGAGGAGAAGTCCAAGAATCAGAAAGAGGAGATTTAAACATGACACATGGGAGAAAAATAGAAAGAGCAATGGGAAAAAGGATTAGGACAGAGGAAGCATGGTTGTTTGGCTGTTTCCCTGAAATTTCTCTGCTATTCTTTTTAACTCAGTATTCCTAGATAGGCAAGGAGTCTAGAGAAGCCAGGCCTCCAGAGTTAAGAGTCAACAGGGTTAGAAAACAAGGTAAAGGAACCATGCCTTACCTGCCTCCAGAATGCCCTTTCCACTGGAAGCCACCAGAGAACAGACTACAAAAAAGGAGAAGCATGACTACACAATGCTCTGGCCCAGCCAGGGCACCATCCTGACTGACACGCTAGCTGGGAGAGCAGAGACTCTGGGCTGCAACTCAGGTGGCCCAGGAGAGGCTGTGCCCGCAATCTTTAAAGTGAGACAGCTCACCACCCTTATTCAAGGTGGCTTCTCAAGAGGTTCTCTTGCCGGGTCAGCGATTATCTTGAGCCTTATATGTATATGGATCTCTACAGAGTCTCACTATGCAAGAAGGGTTAACTTCCTGGGAGTGTGAAATCATCTGCCTCTCCCAGGAAGGTTTTCTCTTGCTTGCTCCCTACCTCCAGCTCTCAGGTTGGTTTACTGTGGCCCAGGTGACCCTTTTTCCTACAGGATTCTCTGTCCAGGTCCCACACCCATGCCCTCAGCTTGCAAGCCCAGGTTCTCTCACCTCCATTTGCTGGGTTGCTTTATTTCTATGCTCATCGGAGACAAAGTCCTCAAACACAAAGCTCCATCCAAACATCTCAGCCTCTGTCCGGTACTTTTTCTCCCTGACAAACACCCTGAGAAGAGATATTTCACTTGGCTCAGCTGATAGGATTCTGCTCCCCATCCTCACCCTTTCCTGCTCCAGAAAACCTCATATACCTTCATCCTATAAATCACATTATCACAGTTATCATGAACTCCAAGGAAGTAACCTGAAAGCCTGAGCAAGAGATTTTCTTTTAAAATCTGTTGCTGTAGGTGTAATTCACACATAGTAAAACTCACTCTTTTTAATGCATAGTTTTGCAAGTACTGACAGAGCATATAGTCACTGTCACTATCAAGATACACAGAAGTTCCATTAACCACCCCCCAAAATTCCCCTGTGCCCCTGCAACCACTGATCTTTTTGTCTCTATGGTTTTGCCTTTCCCAGAATATAAATTCACATACATTGAACCATACAGAATGCAGTTTTGGGGTCTGCCTTCTTTCACTTAGTATGATGCTTCTGAGATTCACCCATGTTGGTGCCACCATCTGCAGTCTGTTTCTTTTTATTGCTGAGTACAATTTCATCGTACAGATGTACTACATTTTGTTTATGTGTTCACCAGTTGCAGACCACTTGAGTTATCTCCAGTTTTGGAAATTATGCTGAGATTTAAGAGTAGGGAATGACTTTTCTTCTGAGAGGTCTTCTTTACATACTTAATCTCACAACAATCATAGGAGGGAGGTGCAACAGGTGTTATTAACCCCACCTGGCAGATGAAAGAAACTGAGTCAAACAGAAATGACTCGCTGAGAATTTAGAAAGGGTTTTCACATATTTTGGTATGGCTTAGCAAATTTCAGCAAGTGGACTGCCACGGTAAGATGGATTGTTTTCATTGGACTATTAATAACCCATCTATGCCAGCCTTCTGGTATGAGAAGATATTATTTAGCTATCAAAGGAGCCTTGAAGAATGGGAGGTGGTGATCAGATTTGGTAGCAATAGTTATTTACCAACCTCAGAGCATCTGAATAGTTTGAGAATCTTTTACCAGAGAGACAGAGACAAATTATGGGTTCTAAGCAAACTTTAGGGGCTTGGTGGAAGTGACACTGTATTTCTATCATAAAATAGGTCATAATCTGAAATATAAAAGAATACATACTGTGCATCTATCTAGATACCTACTTCTGGTTGTCATGATATGGTGCAAGCCTGAGCAGAAACGATTTCTCTTTCAATTTTAATAACTTTTCTGTTTAAAAATACTTCTACAAGGCATATATAAGCTATGTACATTGTATTGTAGAAAATGAGAAAATATAGGTAGGTAGAAAGAAAAAACATAAAATCATCCATTACCATACCAGCTAAGATACGTCCTTCCTTGGGCTCCTCCCTCCCCAACAAAGATTTCTAAATAGCTTTTTAAAATGGTGCTTCCCTGAAATTATCACTCAGAAGTCATAAAAACATAGGCAAAATCTGTCAACTAATGCAATGTTGCACCCTTCAGTACTTTTTTAATGCTACACACTTTATATACATAGTTTTAAAAAATGGGATCACACCCTATCTTGTTTTGTAAGCTACTTTCATTACTTAATATCACATAACTATCTCTTTTTGAAAACAGGATTCTTAATGGCTGCAAGGTATTCTGTTATATTGATCCACTATGTTTATGTGATCATTAAATTGTTAATATTTGCTTACAATGTCATCTTTTTAGCTAAATGTTTTTGACAACCTTCGTTGTCAAAACAAATCCCTTCCTTAAGACAAATCCCTAGAGGGCAATCACTCACTGTCAAAGGGCCCGAGGAATACCCCAACAATCCTTCTGTGTCTCCTGAATAAATTTTTCCCCATTAACTTTTTATCTGGAAAAGTTTTAAGTCCACAAGGGTTAACATTTAAGTCAGTTCCCAGATTGACTTGTCTTCCTCTTCCCTCCCTTTCCTTCCCCCTCCTCTCTATACATCCCACCCTGAACCATTTGAAGAGAAGTTACAGAAATCTTCTGGATCATTTTCTACTTTTCCATATCCAAAACATATCACCTTGGGGAAACTGAGACAGCTCAATCCATTCTTACACTGAGCTGGAACCACAATGTTTGACTCCTAAAACCATGTCATTTCCCTAAGTAAATATAAAGGGAATTTAAGGAACTCTCAGCTAGTATGACCCTTTTTCCAATCCTTTTTCCCTTATTGAAGAGGTTTCTGTTGAGTGTTTGACTTCTGCCCATATTTTTCAGTTATTAGGCAGTGTAATAAAAAATCCACTGGCTCAAGAGCCCTGGGATTTGAGTTTCAGGCCCAGCTCTGCCCCTAACAGAGAGCTAGGTAAACTTCTTTGGACTTCAGATTCTTCATCTGAAAAACTGCTGGTAACACTTATCCCACAGTACTACTGCAAAGATAATGTGATAGTGGACAAGCTAGTTTCCTTTTGGGTATTAGGAAAGAAGATTAAAAGGAACATTTACTACACCTGGAAGAACACCTCGTACCTGAAATCTTTGTTGGTGACAGGAAATATGTCAATGGCAAAGGGTTTTACTGTCACCTCCCGAACAGGCCCTTCACCATCTCTGCCATCTGGTGAATTTGTTCCCATCCGGAATTTCCCACCTGGTAGCTGAACCATGCTAACAGCCTGCCCATTCCCTGCAGAGAAAAAGGAGTCATCAGCCATATATGTAAAGGCTGCAATATTTGGATCATATGTAATACTCATAATAGTGTAATAAAAAAATGAAGGCTTAAAAAGATGGCTTTAAATTTGTGTTCTGTCAATTTGCTGGGTGACCTTAGGCAAATTAATCTGAGTTTCAATTTCTTCATCTATAAAATGGGGATAACATCTATTTTCATAGGTGTGGCTGTATGAATTAAAATAACACATAAGAAATGTTGAGAACATGTTAATTATTCAACGAATGTTTTATTTCTCCATTCTTCTCCACAGCCCTTTGTTCCAGCTAGGTAGAGCTAGACACTATACCCTGAAATACATCTAGCATCTTTCTACCCATACTACTGCCCATGCTATTACTCTGCCTCCTCTCCAACTGTCGAGCTCTTATCAATTCTTAATGATTTTCACCATTATAACATATGCTCCAGAAAAGAAAGAACACCTGTTTTGCCCATGTATCCCTGGCACCTAACACCAGAGCACAATAATTGAAAGAGCTCCTTTGTACTTGTTTCAACACCTCAGAAAATCACAGAACTGAGAGGATCTTTAACTCAACTTTCTTCTTAACAGGAAGAAACCAAAACCCAAAAAGGAAAATATCTTAATAAGCTAGTTAGCAGGGGACAGGACTAGATCCAGGTATCTTTGCCTCTAGGTCAGTGCTATTTCCACTAGCCCACACTTCTCTGGGTTGATGTACTACTTTATGGTGTTATGTATCTACATAAGGATATTTAAGTACCACAAGTTCCTCAAAGGTACAGTCCATGTCTCTCAGGATCCTATCTTTGGCCCTCTTCTAATTCTGACTCACTCTGTTGATTTCATCCACTTCAAGAGGAAAAACAATGGAGCAACAAAATCTCAGATTAAAAGGATATTAAGAAACGACATACAATTGTAATGTACTTTCATTTTGACACTAATTCAACAAGTGAACTGTAATTAAAAAACACTTATAGTAGGTGAATTCGAACACTAACTGGATGTTTAATATTAAGGAGCGCTGTTAGTATTTTAGGTGGCAAAAGAATTTGAAATTGTTTCTGTGGGTTTGTGTGTGTGACTTCTTTTCTTTTTGGCTAGTCAAGCTATTTACGAGTAATACCGCATAATTCATGGATTCACTTCAAAATGCCCCAGGGTAAGGGGAAAGTGGGAGATAGCCGAAGATTAGCCAGTTATTTAAGAGAGGCGACGGGTATGTGGGGACTCGTTATATTCTCCATTTTACGTTCGAAAGATTCCAAAATAATACAAATAAAAGAGAAATGAACTATGAGTTAACCAGCAAAGCTGGCCGCCTCCGGCTGCTCCCATGCGCGCAGGAAGCGGGCAGAGGGGTGCCGTCTCTTCCCTCCAGGCGGGGCGTCCCACTCGTTTCCTGATGCCTCCTGGGACAAACGGCGCCAGGGCAGGCGGGCAGGCCGGCACACTGACCTAGCGCGAGCCACGGGCCGCACAGGAGCGGCGACAGGATCAACAGCAACAACCAGTTCACCATGCCGGGTACGCGAGCCTCGGAAGCACACCTACCGGATACGGCGATAGGTATGCCTACGCCGCGCATGCGTTCCGCACGCTCTACGTAGGCAGCCGTCAGCGCGCGCCTGCGCAATGCACCCGTGAGCATGATTGACCGCGGAAAAAGCTTATCAGTCTTGAGAGCTTGGTGGCAGCTGGAGCCAACTCAATACATGTGGAACCAGTATGAAAAAGTAATTGTCAGGGTTAGTGTTGAAGGGGCCCTGCCATTCCAGAAGCCCCTTCATTGCCCTGTGAATATCTGGACTCATTTCCTTCTCATGTTCAGATCTGTGCCCTGGAATACCACTGCAAGATCACAGAAAAGGTTTCAACTTTTTATTGCACACTCACTACAGGTAATTGCCCAGTCCTCAGAATACAAAGCAACACACAATATCACCTTCAAGGACTGCAGAGATATACGAACTGTATAAAAACTTTGTGGAAACGAGAGAATTGTAATTTGGGTGAGAAATAGACTGGAGGGCTCGGGGTATTACGTAAGCTAAAGCTCAGAGGTGTTAAAATACGGTCTGAAAATCTCTCATTTAGACCATGCCTCAGTGTCCTTTTTACCTCCACTATCTCTATTTTTTGCTACTTCATATTTGTAACTTTCAACTCCCTTGCTTATTTCACCAACCTTTCTACCCACCATTACCTCTTTACTGGGAAGCATTTTAGCAAAGCTACTTCAAAAATATTAAGTCCATATGCACTCCTATGTTTCTCAGAGCACTACTTACAATAGCCAAGATATGGAAGCAACCTAAGTGTCCATTAGTATATGAATTGATAAAGATGTGGTACATATACACAATGGAACATTACTCAACCATAAGAAGAAAACAAATGTTACCATTTTCAACAACATGGATGGAGCTAGAGGGTACTATGCTCAGTAAAATAAGCCAGGCATAGAAAGTACCAAATGATTTCACTCATTTGTGCAGTGTTAACAAAGCAAAACTGAAGGAACAAAACAGCCAGACTCACAGACTCCAAGAAGGGACTAGCAGTTACCAAAAAGAGGTTGGGGAGGGAGAAGGGGATTAAAGGGCCTTATAATTAGCACACATGTTTTAGGTAGGTCAGGGGGAATGCAGTATAGCACTGTGAAGACAAGTAAATAACTCCACAGCATCTTATTATGCTGATGGGCAGGAATACAATGGGGAGTGGGGGTGGGGACTTGATAATATGGGTGAATGAATGTTGTAACCACAATGTTACTGATGTGAAACCTTCTTGAGATTGTGTATCAATGATACCTTAAAAAAAAGTTAACAGTCCAACTGATCCAATAGTTTACTCATTGGTACTTATGCTATGGAAATAAGGATACTTTCAAAACCTTTTATATTTAAGTGTTATTCATATTAACATAAAAATTTAATACCTAAATACTTAACAAGAGGGAACTACTGGAAAATTAAAATATATCCATTAGAAGAAATTATTAAACCATTAAAAATTGTTCTTCAAGGAATATTTAATAAGGTAGATAACAGGCTTATCTAACATGTATTTTTGTATCACTGAAAAGAAGGTAAAACATCCTGTTCATTGGGTAAAAACAGCCTGCTTTATGTGTATACACTGCAGTGCAATTAAAAAATACTGTAATTGTAACTTCAGAACTTCAGAATTTGAATAGGTGCCAATGTTCTCTAATTTTTCATATGGAAAAAGAAAATTCCTTTGAAAATCATTTGATGCCCCAAAATTCCATAGCTGTAGTCTTAGGATCACTCTGGAAAGTCTTCATGATTCTAATACAAAGGAAGCTTCAATTCAACCTTTTAGAGAGGACATTCCAGCTCTCATGATCTCATCAACCAGGAGAATGTTGGTAGCAATCACAGTGCTGAAAAGAGGAAAACATCAGATGGGCTCAGATTTGAGACATATATCCTAATTCAACTCAATTTCCAACTAAACTATAAATTTTCCCCTTTTCCCCTCCATTCACATAAGGCAACTTGGGTTACTTTCTGTTGATTATATTTTATGGGAAAAAAGGTAATTAAATAGAACATAACCAAAATAAAAGAGTATGCTGATTCCCTAAAGGTATTTTAGTACCACTGAGTTTCCCAAACTTACCAGGAGTGAAGCAGCTGTTTCTTTACACAATAGTTATCCCATATGCCTACTTCTGCTGCCACCATTGGCTCACCTGAAAAGTAACCCAGTATTCTTAAGATCACATATATAGCAGGTCATAAGATCATGTCTAAGGGAATACGAGTATTTTGCACTGCTTTATCATCGATTACTCTTATTATCCAAAGTTCTTCAATCAGCCCAATTCTGTACTCCAAACTATGACTCTCTGTACACAGTATCTTTGATGAATGGCTGATCTCTACTTAGAGGACTTCCAGTGATAGGGATACTCTATTTGGTTGCCAAATGTTTGAAAACATCTGTTTCTCTGGACACATTCCTGTTAGTCCTTAAAATATAGCACTTTCTAGCCAAAATGGTGTTCATTACCCTCATTCCAGAAATATTTTTTGTTAATCTGAATGTAAATGTTGCCATTGACAAGAGATCTTACCCATACTGTATGGATGTACCTCAGTACTCTCTCTTTCACTTTGTTTTTATATGCTTTATGTTGTTACATTGGCCTAAGACCAAAGCTTTAATCATTTCATTAGATCTGGTCTCCTCTTCCAGCATTATTTGCTATCCTCAGCCTTTTTTCAACTGTATGATCCCTAATTTATTTTCTTCTCAAAGTCCCTGATAAAAAAATGTAGTGAAACAAGCCCAATATGAAACCTATTAGCCAAACCGCTTGATTCAGCAACAACAAATCTGTACTATCTCGAAATTATTCAAATGTCTAGTCTACTCCCTTAATTACTATGCCGTCGTATTTCAGAACCCAGAGTTCCCTGACAGCACTGGTGTCAAACTGCAAAGCAAATTAAGTCTTTTGTCTTCATTTATTATCATGCCTGGCTTTACCTCACCTGTACTATTTAGTTCTCCCCTCAAATAGCTGCACTCTTACCTGTGTTCAAGTCGACACCCACAAGTTGACCTGATTCTGAATGTTCTGCTTGAACTTTAACTAGTGTTTCCTGAAGATCAAAACCGGAGTTCTGAGCAAGAACCTAAAGCAAACAAATTTAAATCTCTAAAAAACAGGACCTAAGTGGTCATCATGCCTACAATAAATGAAAAGTATTTCTAATTAATAATTTAAAAAGCCTTTATGAAATCATAAAGACAGATCAAGACAGATCAGTATTTATGTTCACTTTGGAGAATAAACAGACATTTTTGTTCCTGACTCACCCACACCAAGTCCAGCAATACACTGGTTGTAAGCTATACCCCCCAAATGAACATACAATAGAAAAATCACAATACTGATTAGTTTAACTAAAAAAAAAAAAAAGCAAACCTGCACTTGAATTATAACTCCTACACTACAAAGCCTCCTTAAAGTATTTTTTGCCATCTGAAGCTTCAGGTATTCAAGTTTTCCTTCCAGAGGAAACAAATACATTCAGATGATGAGAAATACCTGTTCTAGTGTCAGGGAGAAAATGGATCCATCATGTTTATTCAATATCCACATTATGAAAAATCCCTCATTATCAAAAAGTTTTCATCAGCTGAATCATTTCGGTGTAGTTTAGGAAACCAACAGGTATTCATACCTTGGGAATAATGAGCAGTGCATCAGCAAATGCTTGAACTCCAAGTTGGGCTCTGCCCTTGACAGTAGGCTTGTACTTAATCAGGGCTTCTGCCATTGCTACTTCCACTGCACCAGCACCTGGAACTACACAGCCTGTTGGATGGGAATGGGGGGTGGGAAAGAAATGCTAAGCTACAGAAGACTGCAGGATCAACTGCAAGAAAATATATAAAGCACACATACATAACACCCTTAATTTCTTAAGAACTCAGGTATAACCATATAACTATTACAATTTCAATTTTACATTTGAAAGCAATATAATCAACATATGAAAGATCAAAATGATTCAATTTAACTAGTACTTGGAAGCTCTTACAAGTTCTTAGTTCATTTTATTTGTATCCACTTTTTAAAATGATATGCTATGGAAAAACAGCATACCATCATAGCCATTTTAAAGGGAAGACTTTAACTTTTGCATGGTGTCTGGCTGTGTAAACTACTGATAAAAAGAACACAGTATTCAGCCATGCCTTTTAGACTAGCAAAGAAACAAAATTTAAATACACTCAGAATCTTACCATCATCAATAGCATTTTTAACAGCCCTCAAGCCATCTCTTATTGCATCTTTGATTTGAGTAAGTGTATGCTTATTTGGTCCTTTGACCAATAATGTGACAGAGCGTGGATTGTTACATTTCTCAATGAAGGTGAACTTCTCTTCTCCCTAGTGAAGAAGAGTGTTTTCAAAAATAGTATTTAGCTGTCAAATAATGAACAGAGGGGAAAAGCTTATCATGTAATGGTAAGTAGCATATTAATAGGGAACACTGATCACATTAAAACAACTTCTTAAAAAAGAAAAAGACAAAGCACATAGAGAATATTATTTTCCCACGAACAGCTTATTGTTAATATGCATAAACCATTGAAGTGTACGTGAACAAAGCAAAAATATGACCCTGAGTTTTAGTTAATTTCTACTAATGGAGAATTCTTGAACCATAAAGTAATACCACCTTCTGAAAGAAAACACACTTACCAATGTATATTCATAGACCAGCCCTGCATGTCCTAAACAATCAGGATTCAGGTCATCAAGAGAATTTAGAGGTACGCCACCGCAAGCAAGAGTCAGCCTGAAATATTGAAATGTTTTAAGGGGAATATGTAAGTGATTTCATTAGTTAGATTAAAAGAGAAAATTCATTTTTAGGAAGGAATTTTTCAGAATTACTTAATAAAATCACATTCAGAATGTATTTTAACTTAAGCCTTTCTGTTCACCACCAGCCAGCCGAACAGCGGTCTTTCCTTATGTAACTCTATTTAAATTATTCTCCCCAAGTCAGCAAATACTTTTCTGACATGACATGGAAAGGTGGACATAGAGCTCTTCATTGCAGTGAGTTCTATGGGAGAAAGTATTTCTCTGAAATGCTCTGATGCTAACTCTTGACATAGAAAAACATGTAGACAATATACGCCATGGTTTAAAAATAAAAGAAGTATACCTAATAAATGTTATTACCTAATAAATGTTCCTATAGAAACCCAAATGTCTACTGACAGATAAATGGATAAACAAATGTGGTATAGCCATATAATAAGGACTATTATACTATAAAAATACAACTATAAAAAGGAATTGGATTCTGATACTTGCTACATGGATGAACTTTGAAAACATCATGCTAAGTAAAATAAGCCAGACACGAAAAGACAAATGTGATTCCCTTTATGAAGTGCCAGACTCACAGACAGAAAGCAGAACAGTATTTACCAGAATGTGAGGCAGAAATGGGGAGTTATTGCTTAATGGGTAGAGTATCAGTCTGCAATGATGAAAAGGGTTCTGGAAATGCATAATGGTGATGGCTGTACAACATGAATTTAACAATGCCACTGAATTGTACACTTAAAAAAATGGGTTAAATGGTAAATTTTGTATTATGTATATACTTTATCACAGTAAAAAATGTAAAGGAAAAAAGCAATAATCCCAATTAACTTGCAAAACAAGTAAACTTTACATCACACAGATATTTTGCTATCCATACCTTTCCATATTTCTCCTTTTGGCTCTGCGGAGAGCTACTATGCCTTCTTTAGCAAGAGCATCTAAAGAAAAGGGGTCAATTCCCTGTAAAATAAAGATTAGTTTCAGTATTTCACCTTAAAAATAAAAATGGATGAAACAGACCAGCTTATAGAGCAAAATTTCATTCCTACCTTTTGATTAATAACAACAAATCCTTTATCTGAATCACCACAGACTTTCTTTTTCAGTTCTATTATTTTTTTAACTCTATCTTCAATGAATTTCCTTTCAGCTTTTACCAGTTTCTCTCTCTCTTCTGCACTCTTGTAAAAAAAGCCAGAATTCACTTCTCTATTAAAAAGAAAATTTACAGAAAGGGGGGGAAATTTTTTTTGAGTAGATGCTAAGCCAGCAGCTTCAGAAACTGTTAATTTTATATATATATATATATATATATATATATATATATTTACATTTTCAGAGGCTATTCCTTTTAGTTCCTCCAAACCCAACTGAGGCATTCATGTCCTTACAGTGGAGAAACTGAGTCTCACATGTGACCTGCCCAAAATACCAAGCTCCTCCACCCTTCTATTCCACTTGAAGGGATTACAAACTCACGTTTTTTCATATTCTAATGACACATTGCATGTCAGGATGTATACATCTTCTACTCTTTTTTTCATATCAGGATGCCGTGCCCCATGGTCCAAAACAAGACCTCTGATTAAGCTATTAAAACACATTCAAAAATATTATATTGTTACTGATTTCTAGATGAGATGTAACACATGCTAACAAAATTAAAACACTGAATGGAAGCTGTATTGATCAAATTCACACAATAACTTTCGGCCAAGAAATATGTATTGTATTTTATACCTTTAAATTTGTAAGCACACTTTTTAAGTATTTCACTTTATCCTACCACTTACCTTGTATCAGTTTCAGATTTATGTTTCATCTCCATGATCTCAACCATGAAGAGATCAATAGGTTCATCTTGTTTTTTAATGGCCAAAATGGAGTCCACCACGGCCTAGGAACACAAACACTAAATGAATCTGATTTACAGAAGTTGAGACACTTACATTGTTTTCTGAAGAACAAATTCAACAAAAGTTTATACTTTTTTGACCTCAGAATCTCTCTGAATTGACCTAAATCTTTTTCTATAAGCTAACAGAATGCATTGTTTTTAAAGGGCCAAAGTAATTTACATTTTTGAAGAGTCACTGATTCCCTATTTTATTAAAAATACTGATGATGGGAAGCATTTTGATAATGAAATCCCCATTTTATAAGCCTTTTAATGAAAACTTTAATTATACCTTTATAATGTGGTCAAGTATACTATTATCTGATTTTCTCATTTTGCTTCCTAGGGACACAGATCAGGTTATCACTGCCCCAAAAACAAATTACTTATTTCACACAGTGTAATACTGTGAAGACTTTACATAGCATTCTGATTTGGAACCGTTAAGTTTATCAATGTTTCTAGTATCAGGGATTTTTAGTATAAGTGTATTATACCAGACACAAAAAATTTAACACATACCTCTGTTAAGACATCAGCAAGTTCAGCATGAACTTTAGTACGCAGAGATGTTCTGGCCACATCTATAAGTGTTTCCCTGTCCATTTCTTTGCTTACTTTGACTTGTTCCAAAAACTGAAGTGCCTTTTCCTTTGCAGCTTCAAATCCTTCTGTTATTATTCTGGGATGAAGACCCTATAATATACACACTATTATGAAACCAACACTTATTTTAGAGTTCTTCAATTAGATTTAACTGTAGTTCATGATGAAGTAAATTTTTGAAGGGATACTCTGGATCATTCATACCCTTTAATACAATTAATATAATGTGCTGACTTTCTGAATACATTTGAAAGGACAGAGTCCCTTCAATGCAGAGGAAAAGGACAGACATTGCTCTAGCACAGAGTCAAAGCCAAGGGAACTATGAAGCACACTTGGGTGTTCACTGTGCAAACCACAGGTAATAATGGCAAACTCACAACTATTTATCAACACAACTTGCAGTCAGCTGGACCACTGTATCTTTTCTCTAGGTTATCTCGATAATTTACGTCTTTTACTAATAAAATGAATAAGAGACTAAGATTCTGCTTTCTCTCTCTTCCTAGGGAATTCTTCCTGACATTGGATTAGTGCTCACAGAAGTTTGCTTTAACCTTGGAACTACTCAGGGCCAAAAGCTTGTGGAATTAAGTTTTTGGTTGGCCTTTTCCTTATAAAGATGAATACTCCTGAATATCTCATTTCTAGATCTCAACTAATAAACTGTATTACAGATAGACATAGATCATATATGCAACACCACTTGATAAAAAAAAAAAAATCTCTCAGGCCAAGGAAGGTTCCTAAGTTGTCCAAGATCACAATAAATTTGAGTCAGACCAGGATACAGACTCTGGGTTCCTAGATTTAAGCTCTCTGCTCTTTATGTTCTACTATATGGCCTAAACTACTATTATACATCAATTTGTATGAGCAAAATCATATTATTTCTCAAACACAAAACATCACAGAAACATGAGAATCATATATACTTCAGAAATATAGAGATCCGCCTGTTTCAGCAGCTCCCCAATGATCAGAACATTGGAAGTGGTACCATCACCAGTTATGTCATCCTGGGCTGTTGCTACTTTGGCTATTAAGGAGGCTGTTGGGTGCTGAATTTGCTGAAAGCAAAAAAGGAAAAAAATTAAACTTCAAATAAAGCACTCCAAATATACTTTAAAATGTACAAAGGTATGCATTTCCATAAACGTGCAAGAGTTCAGCTATGTAATATGCTGGTTAAAAACTCACCATTAGCTATTTTGTGTATTAGTTTATGATAACTAAAACATCTTCATGTATAATTTATTTCTCAGAGTATCTCCACTTTACTGATGAGGAAATGTGAGACTCAGTTAAGGTTTACTCAAGGTGGTAGGAGCTAACAATGAACAGTTAATTATTTCAAACCACACGTGCCTCTTTATGACAAATCTGAGTCTTGTGAGAATAAACCAGGTTAAACAAGGGGCCTTCTAAAATGAAAGCCCAGCAGAGTTCATAACTACTTGGCATTGACAAAATAAAAAGAAAAAATAGCCCTCTTGACAAAAATGGTTAGTGGATGCTAAATCACTAGGTGGAAAGGTTTAAGAACAGGATATTCATCTTGCCTCCAAGGTCACCAAGATTCTTAACTACAAAGGATCAAGGCTCCCGTACTGCTTTCAGTTTATTTTATTCTCCTTTAATCGGAAATAGTTCTCCAGCCTTCCCTGTCTTTGGGGACGCTGACAGTTTCAAGAATCTAGGCCAGTCACCTTGCAGACTATTATCTCTAACTATATTTGGCAAGAATATTACATAGGTGATACTGTATACTTCTCACTGGGTTCGCTTTATCATTTTGTTAAACTATATGTTAAATGTGCTTCTACTTGTACTGTACTTCACAGTTCAAAGTTATATTAAAAAGACACTAGATACGGATTTTCTAACATCAAGCTTAAACTATAACTTCAATTATTCTCTGCTACCACAAGCCACCACTTAGCCCACTAAAAACAAAAAACCTTACACCTTCCAGGGCTAGCTAGTCCTTACTGAAAATATTTACAAACACCTGGATGTTGAAGGCAATGGTACGCTACTATCAAAACCGTAAATTTTATTTTGAACTCAAAACAAAGCAAGTCATTTCCTTTTCTTGGATTTTAAAAACAGCTAGATTTGGGGGATTTAGGGATGAGTAAAATAATTGCTCCTCTCAAAAATCTCCCATTTTCTTGATGTTAGAAAAGCTTTATCTAGTATCTTTTTTACATGATTTTTATATAATTTACTACAGAGAAGCACATTACACATTTACTATCTAACAAAATGATAAAACGAACCCAGTGGGAAATACACAGTATCACCTATGTAGTATTCTTGCCAAGAATCGTTAACATCCAGCAAATTGAAGTAATAGTCTGCCAAATAACTGGCCTAGATTCTTTTTGTCAGTGTCCCCAGGGAAGGCTGGAGAACTGTTTCAGATTAAAAACGGTACTTTTATCTCCACTCCAGCTGGAGGTGGAGAGATGAGATATAACTGAGAAGATCATGTTTTGTAAAGAGAAAAAGTGTAACTATCCTGTTGCATTTTGCCCAAATCTGTCAATCACTCTCAGTTTTTCAGATTTTATGAGAATTTCATTAACTACAATCCTTTTAACCAGGGCCTTATTAGCAAGGGTAGAGGGATTCAAGTAAGTCTATTCCTCACTGGACTGGGCTGTCAGTACTATTACTGATTACATTTCCTATTCTACTCACTCCGTTGAAAGACTACCTGTTGAAAGCCGATGAGTATGATTTTCTCCTACCTTGAGAATGAACATTAAAAAATTTCCTACAGTTAAAATGTACTACAGAAAACCAAGACATTCTGAACCTCGTACTGTGGTCTCTCACCATTTCATGAAGCAGCACATTGCCATCTTTAGTAAGCTTGATGTCTCCAGCACCAGAAACGAGCCTGTTCAAGGGGCAGAAATGAATCACAGTGTGACTTTATTAACGGAGACTAAACTAAGAGTGCCATAAAGATCAGGTTTTACCCACATCCTAGAGAGGGAGGCCAAAGGGTTGGCCCTCTCCTCCCGGTAGTACGAATGGAGCAGGGCCCACCCCCTGCCTTCGGAGAAAGTCCGTCCAGTCCTCAGGGTCGCGTCAGTCCCAGGGCGCGGGGAAGCACCGCGCACGCGGGCAGCTTTGTCCTCTGCCGAAACGGCAACGGCCGCAAGAGGAAATGGCCGGGACAGCAAACAGGGCCGACCGGGAGAATGCGGGGAAGAAGGGCCAAAGCGGCGAGCGCGGAGCCCCGGAGGTGGCGGACTGGAGGCTGCAACCCCCAACCTAGGCCCGTGACAGCGCGAGGTGCGCGGCGCCCCTCCGGACCTCCCCGCCAGCCCCGCCTTACATCTTCATGGTGCCCTTGGGCCCCAAATTGGTCCTCAGCACGTCCTGCAGCCCCCGTGCCGCGGTGATGTTGACCGCCAACGCCGCCTGGGCTCGGGCCACCTCGGCCTTGGGGTTCAGGGTCTTCACGGCCGCCATAGCTGACCCAGCAGAGGAAGAGGAGGAGCCGCGGCGCGCAGAGTCCCGGAGCCTACTCAGGGGGGTCGGCGGCGCTGCCTGGGTCTTCTGGAAAAGTCGGGCCCGCCCCTAGCGTGCCCGCGCGCCGCTGCCATTGGGCCGCGGGGTCGGCCGGCGCTGCTCATAGGCTCGCGCACGCAAGGCGTCTGCGGCCCCGTCCCTCGCGCCCCAACCTTGGCGTCATTGCGCACGGTAGGGGCCTGTTCTTAGGTGTTCATAGGCCGGAGGGGTTCGCGGGGCTGCGGGGTGCTCTGCGCGAGGCAGGACGGGTTAGCCGCGCGTGACTGGGGAGCAGGCCGCCCTTTCCCGGACGTCTCTTGCCACAGGGTGTAGGGTGCAGCCCCCCTCGCGCGGTCTTCCCTTTGCCTTCGTTTGCGTCTTTAATCGGTCGCTAGAGTTTTCTTGACTGTACGTGGTGTGCTGGGCGGTGTTCTAGGTGTTGGGTGGGGCAGTCATACGGAAGTGAGTCTGATAAGGATCCTCACCCAGTTGTCTAGGTCATTTAGGCTTAGCGAAGAGGAGGGGAAAGAATGCGAGGTGGAGAGTGCTGGATGCCTTTAGAAAGCTACAGAATTGGTGAGATGGCAGTTGGGAAAGAAGAGTCACTCTACCCATCCTCCTTAGGACGCTGCTGAGGCCTTATGCCCTCAAGGCAAGTTTGAAAACTCAGACTTAATTGAGAAGTGGTATCCAGTCTTTGAAAGGGCTCACTTTTTAAGACAAAAAGTACTGGAAAATGTTCACAATTGTTTTCTGGTATCCAGTCCTCTTCCAAATACCAGGTATTCAGTAATGGTTTGCATTTGATTTTTATAGACAATACCGAAAATTGTTCAGAATTCAAAAGGTGCCAAAGGATACAGGGGATGAAGTCTTCCTCCTCTAGTTTAACTTCCTCCAGACAAGCACAGTTTTAGGTGCTATGAATTCCCCAGATGTTTTCTCAGTTTACAATATATATATATATATATATATATGAAAGCTTCCCCCCTCACAAAAAAGTTTATAATACACATGTAGGATTAATGGGATTAATACATAAATCAAGTAATATAGAAATCAAATGTACAAATACACATGACGATTGTTTTTCCTACAATTCAATGTGTGATCAAGGACAAAATGAGAACCAAAACAGTTCCCATGGCTCAGGGCCGCCCTCACATGGTTTCAGTGTCCTTGAGGAGTATCAAGTCCATGGGCTAGACTCAAGGCCAGATGATGATGTTTTGGGTTCATTTTAAGTTCATTTGCTCAATAAATATGAGAGGTGCCTTTTTGGCAGTACTCTTGAGCTGTTACGCCTTGAGTCCCCTGGCTGGTCCTTTCAGGTCTTCGATATTTCATCGTGTCTCTTCCTCAATCTGCGGGTCAGACTCAGGGAGGGGGGCTGACGGGCGCCCAAACATTAGTTCAACAAGGAGGGGGCCGACAAGTGGCGCCCGAACAGGGACCCTTGAAACTCAGAGCGGGGAAGCTCCGAAGATCGATTCGGTAAGACTCCCGGGAAAGCACGCGTAGGGACAGGATGGAGACGTCAGGGACGCTGTAATGGGCCCAAGCGAATCTAAAGTTGCTAAGACGGAGGATTACTTAGAATTACTCTGTGCCCTCCTAAAAACATCAGGAGTGAAAACTTCTAAAAGAGAGTTTGCTCAACTCCATAAATATATTAAAAAAACATTGTGATTAGTTGCCTCCACCTGGAACTCTTACACAGGCTGATTGGAATAATGTGTTAAGAGATTTTTAAGAAGGTTCACAGACAAGGCAATGTTATCCCCCTGCCCGTCTGGTCTTTGTGTAATCTGATCCCTCTCGCTCTGCAGTCCTTGCAGACAGCCTTACACACATTAGTTCAGGAGCAACTTCAATTAGACAGATTAGAATTTTCCACAAGCCCGTGGAATTCCCCTGTATTTGTTATAAAAAAGAAGTCAGGAAATTGGAGACTTTTGCATGATTTAAGACAAATTAATGCAGTTCTCAAACCTATGGGACCTTTACAACAAGGTCTCCCTTCTCCGACTATAATTCCAAAAGTTTGGGATATGGCTATCATTGATCTTAAAGACTGCTTTTTTACAATTCCTCTTAACTGTAACGGACAGAGAAAAGTTTGCTTTTACTGTCCCTTCCTTAAATCTGCAGTCTCCTTCAGAGAGATTCCAGTGGAAAGTACTTCCTCAAAGACTGTAAAACAGCCCTATAATTTGTCAAAATTATGTGCACAAGGCTCTCTTATCCCCTCCCTGCGTGAGCCAGGAGCTGTCTCTCCTCTCACTGTATTTCTAAATGAAAGCCTTCCCTTAGCTCTCTTATCTTGACTGTTAAGTTCATTCTTCAGCTCTGCAAACAAGAACCCTGGCATCATTTTCAGGGGCTAATCTAGGATAACCTCAGAGGTGAGTATTGGCATCCTAGACTGCCTTTTCTTTCACTGTCCCTATAGAAGGCAGCCGTCTGTGGCACACAGCATCAGGTGCTCATCACCCACTTAAATGGGAGTAGCCCGGCTGCCGATCTCAAAGTCTCGATGTGTCTCCCTCAGTGGATCCCCTGTCTCCCGTGAGAGCCTGGAAAGTCACCTGAGTGGAGGCCAGGATTCCCTTTCAGAGGCATCTCCTTGGAAGCAAGGGACTGAGGAAATCCGTGGGCAACTGCGAGAGTCTAGGCTGAGGCTACACTTCAGCGGCTTCTCAAAGGCCCACGTGTCTGGAATCAGACCCTGACAGCTCGACTGGGTATCCATGAGGAGTGACTCTCTTTCTGTCTCTCTGACTTCCAGCCTGCTTTTTCAGCCTCTGAGTGAGGCAAGAGGCATTCCTAACTTTCTGCTAACTTCATCAGTTTCACAGAACCTGATGCCCACCACTGCAAGGTAAGAGATTGCTCTTATTCCTGGCTAAATGCTGTACTCTTTATCTCATAAAATGTGTCTGAGTACCCGTTAGCCACTTAAAAGATGATTAGTATTGGCTACCTGTTTTAAGACTGATTAGAGAGGCTTGGCCCCTGAAAAAAGTATGCAATATAATGTTATGCAGCTAAATATATTTTGCCTCAAGGAAAGAAAATAGTCAAAAGTCCTGTGAATTACTACAATATGGAACTAGTTTTCTAAATTCTTTTAGTAAAAATCTGTTATACTTATTGATTTCATCATTATCTTAAAAAATTTGAGAGGTTTTTAAACTAGACTCCCTGAAATGGAAGAAATTTACCTTCTGCAATACAGCCTGGCTGTAAATAACTAGTGTTAGAATTGTACTTGCATTTCATTTCTAGCCACCTGAACACACACAGTCCCTATCAGTACAGAGCCTTCATTGGCCCCTTTTAGTCTGGGACCATTTAAACCTTAACCCAGTTATGTGAACTACTCACCCTTAGAGTGTATTCTTGAAAATTGAGATACCTTTAATCAAGTAAGCTAACAAGAAAGAGGGCAGTTGAATATTAGTAACTCAAATCTTTGTATCAGTTTATCTATTTGAGTATATATTCTTTTATGAAAAGTGTTGCTAACTGTAATCATTATGTCTCAGTCTGTATGTTTGTTTGTCTAAGTGTGTAAATGAAAAATGTTTTTCTACCTCTGGATGGTATTAACAGAAATTAATTTAAAAACAAGTGCTTGTGAAAATTGGGCATTCTAAAACTTCCAGAAAATTCTAATAAAAGATATTAAGCATTAATGCTAATTTAAGTTTAACTGAAATGGACATGTCCTTATAGGTATCAGCTGCCTAAGTTTACTTAAAGTCATTTAAGTTGATGTTATCTGTTAAATCTTCCAAGAAGATGCTTTAAAGAGAGGTTTGACTTTGTCTAATGTCTAATAAAAGTTTTCTAAGTAATCTAGCATAATTGCTAAAGAGTGCATAAACAAGTATAACAAATGAACATCTTAATAATAATAGTATATTAATATATAACAGTGTACATATCTGCAAACAGCCTAAGAATTTTAGTTGTAACCAAAATTCTTAGAGTTTTGCTAAGTTATATAAAGATGTCTTATGCTCAGTAAAAAACTGAGGCACATTTCCAGAAATGATAAAAAGTGTTTATAAATGTATCAATCTAAGGAATGTTGGTGTAACAGTTTACAATAGACTATTTTTCAGTGTTCATTAAAGGTTAAAGTACCTAATAATTTTAAGTTGTGATTAAAACTACTTAACATAAGGAAAACATTTCTGTATGCTAAAGAATGTATGTTTTGATAAGAAGATATAAGGAATGGAAAGGCATTGTATTAAGAGTAAAAGAAGGTAGGATTTGTTTCTTTCTTATTGCTGCGATGGAGCTAGAGGGTATTATGCTCAGTGAAATAAGCCAGGCCGAAAAAGACAAGTACCAAATGATCTCACTCATATGTGGAGTATAAGAACAAAGAAAAAATAAAAAAAATAAAAAAATGAAGGAACAAAACAGCAGCAGACTCACAGAACCCACGAATGGACTAACAGTTACCAAAGGGAAAGGGACCGGGGAGATGGATGGGAAGGGAGGGATAAGAGGGTAAAAGGGGCATTACGATTGGCAGACATAGGGTGGGGGGGCACGGGGGGTACTGTACAGCTCAGAGAAGACAAGTAGCGATTCTCATCTCACTACGCTGATGGACAGTGACTGTGGTGGGGTTGGTGGGGGGGACCTGGTGATGGGGGGAGTTCAATCATCACGGTATTGCCCATGTAATTGTAGGTTAATGATACTAAAATAAAGTAAATTATTAAAAAAAAAAAAAGTAAAAGAAGGTAACTTTGTTCTTAAGTACAGCTGTTTATTGAGTGCTTAAGAGAATAAGATCTTAATATTAAAATGACTGCAAGCTAAATATTGTTAACAACTGAGTAACCTGTATTTGCCTTTAAACCTTTTTATTGTCATTCTGGTTAAATAATAAGTATTGATAACCTATAATTCTATTTAGGCAAGTGCCTTAAAAGCTTTCTTTTGACAATTTTCCAAAATCAAATTAAAAAAAGGTGCTTTTACCTCTAGTTAACTCTGATATTTTCCAGAGAGCTGCTGAAACATGTCAGAGGAATTTTTCTCATCAGGGAAAGTATTTGGCTAATTTGGCTTATTTATCTGATATATAATTTACCTGGAAAACACTGTCAAAGGGAATGATGCTAAACTTTATTACTGAATATTTTATGTTACAGAAATATCCAAATTTCCTTATGTCAACTGTCTTATAGTAAGCTCTCATCAGATCTTTAGCCATTATCATTTATAAGTCTTGTCATTTATAGTCACTGTTTTATTACTCCTAAACTAATAAAGAACTAGATTTCGGCAGAACAAATATTAATTACATAAGATTAAGTAAACTAAAGAAGATGGTTTTGTGTCATGGGATACATCCTTCCTGCTCTGATAGATTATCCTGGAAATAGTCATGAAAGACTTCTCCAAGCTCTGCCGTCTGATTGTGACAACAACTTGAAGCTTTTAGATTCCACCTCTATTGCAGTTGCAGTGGCATTCATCCTGCTGGTTCCTGAAGTTGTCATTAGAATACAAAAGGAAATATCTAAGCTGGCCTGTGCATACAGTGAGACAATGAATTTGGCTGCTTCTATATTATCTGAACTCAATCAAGAGCTAGGAGAAGTGTGAGTTGTGGTGCTTCAGAATCGTGCTACCATAGATTATCTGTTGTTAAAAGAATATAGGATGTGGACAGTTTCCAGGAATGTGTTGTTTTAACTTGTCTGATTTTTCTGCTTTTGCTATGTATTTATATTCCTGTTCTCCTAGCATGTGTACAGAGTGCAGTTGCTAATCTTTTAAAGCCAATACATACTTGGGCTACTTTTCAAGAATTAACTTCAAGAAATAAGTGATTCCTGTTAAGCAACTTTTTGAAATCATATGCTGATTCCCCACCTGCATTTGCTGCAAGAATATAATCATGTATATTATGATTTTATCCAGAATTATAGTTGTTGGCTGTCCTTTCTTTTATATTTTATCTCCCCGTTTAGCCCTAAGAGTTGGCTGGTTAGCCAAAGATAGGGTAAGATTCCTCACAGGAGGAACAACCTAAGACAGGCACAGTCCTAAGGGACCTCAGGTGAGCAACATGGGGGCCATCTGAGGTGAGGCATAGAACCTCACCCACCCATATGAGAGACATTCCCTGTGACAGGCTGTGTCATTGGTCGAGCCCAGCTAATCATTATTCTGGTACCTTTCTACAAACATATTTGTATATATTTCTGTCATTTAAAACAAAAAAGGGGGAACTGTAGGATTAATGGGATTAATACATAAATCAAGTAATACAGAAATTAAATGTACAAACACACATGACTTGATTGTTTTTCCTACAACTCTTGATGTGTGATCAAGGACAAAATGATGAGAACCAAAACAGTTCCCATGGCTTAGGGTCGCCCTCACATGGTTTCAGTGTCCTTGAGGAGTATCATGTCTGTGGGCTAGACTCAAGGCCAGATGATGATGTTTTGGGTTCATTTTAAGTTCATTAGCTCAATAAATATGAGAGGTGCCTTTTTGGCAGTACTCTTGAGCTGTTACGCCTTGAGTCCCCTGGCTGGTCCTTCCAGGTCTTCGATATTTCATCGCGTTGCCTCCTCCTCAATCTGCAGGTCAGAGGCAGGGAGGGGGCCGACAGGGGCACCTGAACAAGGAGGGGGTCAGCATACATAATTGGGTATATTATGCTTAAAGTATCAATTGTACCATATCAATACAAATAGGGATTCCTCTTGCTTAACAGCTGCATGATGTTCTTTGTAAGAATGACTTAATTGATCAGTCACCTTCTGGTTGACATCTAGGTTGTTTCCAATCTTCTGCTATTCAAGCTGCAGTGTATATCCCGACATATATATGTATATAATACTTGTAAGGGGGTTTGTATATTTGAGAATCATGAAAGCATGAAACGTTGGAAGGAGATTTGTGATTAGTACTTTAAACATTACTTGGTGTGCATGCAGATTTATTTAACTACTGTTAGGGATGTATGGGGAGACATGAATAGAGATGAAGATTGCTGAATTTCAGGCATTTGCTTGCAGGTAAGGAAAGGAGGAGTGGAAAGACTTCCATGCTCCAGAGGTGCAAACTTTAGGGGGGAAACCAAAAACTTAGTTAATGAGATCAATAATATTTTAATGCAATATTTTTTAAAAAGCAGATTTCAAAAAATCCACAAAGAACAACACCAGTTTAAAATTATATATCTCTACTCAGACAAAGTCTCAGCAAAACAGAAGGACCTATGTGATGCCTGTAGAGGCAATCTATTTGCATATATATTCTACTAGTCTGGGTTATCACATTCTCAAACAAATTCATTATCATTACATGCTGCAAAATAAAGTAGTAAGAGAGTGTTGCCTATATGCTAATGTATGTGTAGAATGGGAGAACTTTAGAATGTCTTGGAGAACTTAAAACAAAAAGTCACATTATGCGAGATCCATTTTAGTCTATGATTAAAGATATTGAGGCAGCAGGTGTGCAGCCATTTGATTTAGGAGGGATTTCAATAAGGAAGAAACATTTAAGGAAAGTATCCTAATGAGGTAGGGCAGTGTATTAGAAAGAATCCTAGAGTCAAACAATTTGAGTTTAAATTCTAGTTTTGCAGTGTTTACCAACCAGTGTGCTACCTTGGACAAGTTACTTAACTTTTGATGCAATTTTCTAACCTATAAAGTAGGGGCAGGTGACATCTTAGAGAAAATTAGATGAGACTGCATGTGTAACATACTTTGTATTGTGCCAGACATGGAATGTGTTAAGTCTTTCCAGTATTACATTTGTATAATTAACTATAATTTTTATAGCATATTCACATTCAGTGCCTTATTTAATCCTAACATGAAGCCTTTGAAGCAAACAGGCAATCTATTGTTATTTTTATTTTTGATATCGTTAATCTACAATTACATGTGCAACATTATGCTTACTAAACTCCCCACCTCATCAAGTCTCCCCCACATACCCCATTACAGTCACTGTCCATCAGCATAGTGAGATGCTATAGAATCACTACTTGTCTTCTCTGAGTTGTACAGCCCTCCCCATAACCCCCACTACATTTTGTCTGCCAATCATAATGCCCCTTTTCCCCCTTGTCCCTCCCTTCGCCCCCATTCTCCCCAGTCCCTTTCCCTATGGTAACTCTTAGTTCATTCTTGGGTTCTGTGAGACTGCTGCTCTTTTGTTCCTTCAGTTTTTTTCTCTTTGTTCTTATACTCCACATATGAGTGAAATCATTTGATACTTGTCTTTTTCCGCCTGGCTTATTTCACTGAGCAAAATAACCTCAAGCTCCATCCATGTTGTTCCAAATGGTAGGATTTGTTTTCTTCTTATGGTTGAATAATATTCCATTGTGTATATGTATCACATCTTCTTTATCCATTCATCTTCTTATGGACATTTAGGTTGCTTCCATTTCTTGACTACGGTAAATAGCGCTGCGGTAAACATGTAGTGCATCTGTCTTTTTGAAACTGGGCTGCTGCATTCTTAGGGTAAATTCCTAGGAGTGGGATTCCTGGGTCAAATGGTGTTTCTATTTTGAGTTTTTTGAGGAACCTCCATACTACTTTCCACAATGGTTGAACTAATTTGCATTCCTACCAGCAGTGTAGGAGGGTTCCCTTTTCTCCACATCCTCGCCAACATTTGTTGTTGTTTGCGTTTTGGATGTTGGCCATCATCACTGGTGTGAGATATCTCATTGTGGTTTTAATTTGCATTTCTCTGATGAGTAGCGATGTGGAGCATCTTTTCATGTGCCTGTTGGCAATCTGAATTTCTTCTTTGGAGAAGTGTCTATGCATGTACTCTGCACATTTCTTAATTTGATTATTTGCTTTTTGTTTGGTGAGGTGTGTTTTTTATATATTTTGCATGTCAAACCCTTATCGGATACGTCGTTTATGAATATATTCTCCCATACTGTATGATGTCTTTTTGTTCTACTGATGGTGTCCTTTGCTGTACAGAAGCTTTACAGCTTGATATAGTCCCACTTGTTCATTTTTGCTTTTGTTTCCCTTGCCTGGGGAGATATGTTCATGAAGAAGTCGCTCATGTTTTTGTCCAAGAGATTTTTGCCTGTTTTTTTTCTAAGAGTTTTATGGTTTCATGACTTACATTCAGGCCTTTGATCCTTTTTGAGTTTAATTTTGTGTATGGGGTTAGACAGTAGTCCATTTTCATTCTCTTACATTTAGCTGTCCAGTTTTACCAACACCAGCTGCTGAAGAGGTTGTCATCTGCCCATTGTATATTTAAGGCTCCTTTATCATATATTAATTGACTGTAGATGTTTGGGTTAATGTTTGTATTTTCTATTCTGTTCCACTGGTCTGAGGGTCTGTTTTTGTGCCAATACCAAATTGTCTTGATTAGTGTGGCTTTGTAGTAGAGCTTGAAGTCAGGGAGCGTAATTCCCCCTGTTTTATTCCTCCTTCTCAGGATTGCTTTGGCTACTTGGGGTCTTTTGTGGTTCCATATGAATTTTAGAATTATTTGTTCCTGTTCATTGAAGAAAGCTATTGGTATTTTGATAGGGATTGCGTTGTATTTGTAGATTGCTTTAGGTAGCATAGCAATTTTGACAATATTCTTCCTAGCTAAGAACATGGTATGAATTTCCATTTGTTAGTGTTCTCTTTAATTTCTCTTAAGAGTGTCTTGTAGTTTTCAGGGTATAAGTGTTTCACTTCCTTCGTTAGGTTTATTCCTAGATATTTCTTTCTTTTTGATGCATTTGTCAATGGCATTGTTTTTCTGATTTTTCTTTCTGTTAGTTCATCGTTAGTGTATAGGAAAGCAACAGATTTCTGTGTATTAATTTTGTATCCTGCAACTTTGCTGAATTCAGATATTAGTTCTAGTAGTTTTGGAGTGGAGTCCTTAGGGTTTTTCATGTACAATATCATGTCATCTGCAAATAGTGGCAATTTGACTTCTTCTTTACCAATCTGGATGCCTTGTATGTCTTTGCTTTGTCTGATTGCCGTGGCTAGGACCTCCAGTAGTATGTTGAGTAACAGTGGAGAGAGTGGGCATCCCTGTCTTGTTCCCGATGTTAGATGAAAAGCTTTCAGCTTCTCACTGTTAAGTATGATGTTGGCTGTGGGTTTGTCATACGTGGCCTTTATGATGTTGAGGGACTTGCCCTCTATACACATTTTGTTGAGCGTTTTAATCATGAATGGATGCTGAATTTTGTTAAATGCCTTTTCAGCATCTATGGAGATGATCGTGTGGTTTTTATTCTTCTTTTTGTTGATGTGGTGAATGATGTTGATGGATTTTCGAATGTTGTACCATCCTTGCATCCCTAGCATGAATGCCACTTGATTATGGTGTATGATCCTCTTGATGTATTTTTGAATTCGGTTTGCTAATATTTTGTTGAGTATTTTGCATCTACATTCATCAGTGATATTGGTCTGTAATTTTCTTTTTTGTTGAGGTCTTTTCCTGGTTTTGGTATTAGAGTGATGCTGGCTTCATAGAATGAGTTTGGAAGTATTCCCTCCTCTTCTATTTTTTTGAAAACTTTAAGGAGAATGGGTATTATTTCTTCTCTATATGTCTGGTAGAATTCAGAGGTGAATCCATCTGGTCTGGGGATTTTGTTCTTGACTAGTTTTCTGATTACCGACTCAATTTTGTTGCTGGTAATTGGTCTGTTTATGTTTTCTGTTTCTTGCTTGGTCAGTCTTGGACCATTGTATTTTTCTAAGAAGTTGTCCATTTCTTCTCGGTGTTCCAGCTTCTTAGCATATAGATTTTCATAGTATTCTCTTATAATTCTTTGTATTTATGTGGGGTCTGTAGTGATTTTTCCTTTCTCATTTCTGATTCTGTTAATGTGTGTTGATTATCTTCTTCTCTGAATAAGTCTGGCTAGGAGTTTATCTATTTTGTTTATTTTTGTAAAGAACCAGCTGTTAGTTTCATTGATTTTCTCTATTGTTTTATTCTCAATTTTATTTATTTCTTCTCTGATCTTTATTATGTCCCTCTTCTGGTGATTTTGGGTCTCATTTGTTCTTCTTTTTCCCATTTCAATAATTGTGCCCTAGGCTTTTCATGTGGGATTGTTCTTCCTTCTTGAAATAGGCCTGGATTGCAATATACTTTCCTCTTAGAACTGCCTTTGCTGCATCCCACAGAAGCTGGGGCTTTGTGCTTTTGTTGTCATTTGTCTCCATATATTGTTCGATCTCTGTTTTAATTTTGTAATTGATCCATTGATTATTTAGGAGCATGTTGTTAAGTCCCCATGTATTTGTGAGCCTTTTTGTTTTCTTTGTACAATTTATTTCTAGTTTGATACCTTCGGTATCTGAGAATTTGGTTCATAGAATTTCAATCTTCTTGAATTTACTGAGGTTCTTTCTGTGGCCTAGTATGTGGTGTATTCTGGAAAATGTTCCATGTGCACTTGAGAAGAATGTGTATTCTGCTGCTTTTGGGTGTAGAGTTCTGTAGATGTCTGTTAGGTCCATCTGTTCTAGTGTGTTGTTCAGTACTTCTGTGTCCTTACTCATTTTCTGTCTGGGTGATCTATCCTTTGGAATGAGTGGTGTGTTGAAGTCTCCTAAAAAGAATGCATTGCTTTCTATTTCATCCTTTAATTCTGTTGGTATTTGTTTCACATATGTTGGCACTCCTGTGTTGGGTACATATATATTTATAATGGTTATATCCTCTTGTTGGACTTACTCCTTTATCATTTTGTAATGTCTTTCTTTATCTCTTGCTACTTTCTTTGTTTTGAAGTCTATTTTGTCGGATACAAGTACTGCAACACCTGCTTTCTTCTCCCTGTTGTTTGCATGTAATATCTTTTTCCATCACTTCACTTTTAGTCTGTGTATATCTTTGGGTTTGAGGTGAGTTTCTTGTAGGCAGCATAGATGGGTCTTGCTTTTTTGTCCATTCTCTTACTCTGTGTCTTTTGATTGGTGCATTCAGTCCATTTACATTTAGGGGATTATCGATAGATATGTACTTACTGCCATTGCCGGCTTTAGATTCGGGTTACTGAAGGTTGAAGGGTAGCTTCTTTTCTATCTAAGAATCTAACTTAACTCTCTTCTTAAGCTATTACAAACACAGTCTGATGATTCTTTATTTCTCTCCCTTCTTATTCTTCCTCCTCCATTCTTTATATGCTAGGTGTTTTATTCTGTACTCTTTTACGTTTCCTTTGACTGTTTTTGTGGATAGTTGATTTTACTTTTTGCCTTTAGTTGGTATTTGGATGGTCTTCTTTCTCTGCTATGATTTTATTTTCTCTGGTGACATATTTTTAGCCTTAGGAATGCTTTCATCTAGAGCAGTCCCTTTAAGATATCCTGTGGAGGTGGTTTGTGGGAGGCAAATTCCCTCAACTTTCGCTTGTCTGGGAATTGTTTAATCCCTCCCTTGAATATAAGTGGTAATCCTGCTGGATACAGTATTCTTGGGTCAAGCCCTTCTGTTTCATTATGTTAAATATATCATGCCATTCTCTTCTTGCCTGTAAGGTTTCTGTTGAGAAGTCTGATGACAGTCTGATGGATTTTCCTTTGTAGGTGATCTTTTTTTCTCTCTCTGGCTACCTTTAATACTCTGTCCTTGTCTTTGATTTTTGCCATTTTAATTATTATGTCTTGGTGTTATCTTCCTTGGGTCCCTTGTGTTGGGAGATCTGTGGGCTTCCATGGTCTGAGAAACTATTTCCTTTCCCAGCTTGGGGAGTTTTCCTCAATTATGTCTTCAAAGACACTTTCTATCCCTTTTTCAGGTACTCCTATAATGCGAATATTTTTCCATTTGGATTAGTCCCACAGTTCTCTTAATATTCTTTCATTCCTAGAGATCCCTTTATCTCTCTCTTCCTCAGCTTCTCTGTACTCCTGTTCTGTGATTTCTATTCCATTAACAGTCTCTTGCACCTTGTTGAGTCTTCTCTTAAGCCGGTCAATCGATTGTTTCATTTCTGTAATGTCCCTCCTAACTTCCTTCCTTAGCTCTTGCATATTTTTCTGTAGGTCCATCAGCATGGTTATGACTTTTATTCTGAATTCTTTTTCAGGAAGATTAAACATATCCCACCCGGCCGTCTCTCTGGGGTTGTCTGGGTGGTCTTTGACTGGACCATATTCTTCTGTCTTTTCATGGCAATTGAAGTAGTTGCAGACAGGTGACACTTGTATCAGCTGGGAGATCAAAGTCCCTTCTTGCTTGTTGTTCTCTTTGCCCTTCTCTGCAGCCTGTGCTGGTTACCCCCATACTGGGAGGCATTCTCTGTGATAACCCCTGAGCTGCTGTGTGTGGGGCTGCCCTCAGGCTAGCCTAGAGCACTGCAGGGGTTTTCAGCCACGTCGGTGTATTCTGTGCCCCTTGGTGCCTTCTGGGCTTTGCTCTGGCTTCCGCGGCCCTTCCCGGTTAGCTGCGCACTCGCCGGGAGGAGATTCTGTGTGGTTGCTGTGGGCGGGGCCACTCTTCTGCTGTTCTGCAGCTGTGGCAGATGCGCCGGACCGTTTGCAGCACCGGCTGGGGCAAATGAATGGCAGGCTGCTTATTACAGTGAGGGTCTTTCGCGGGGCTGGTTTACCCTGCAGCCGGTTAGGGGCCCCGAAATTCTTCAATATTCCCAGCCTGGTGGGCTGAGTGCACTGGGACGATTTTGTTCCTCTGTTGGGCTCTTGTCTATTTAAGACTTTTAAAAAAGTGCCTGCTTTTCTTTTGTCCCAGGGGAGCTGGCTGTGGGGACCTGCTTGCTGTCTCCATCTCAGATCCTGCCCTTCAGTTTCTCTAATCTCCAGTACACCATGTGATGTATGTCTGTGCTCCCAATGCAGATCACCAGGGCTTGTTATTTAGCAGTCCTTTGCTTCCACTCCCTCCCCACTCTGATTCTTTTCCTCCTGCGGATGAGCTAGGGTGGGGAGTGCTCAGGTCCTGCTGGGTCGTGGTTTTGTATCTTCCTAACTTCGTGAGGTGCTGAGTTCTCACAGATGTAGCTGTAGCCTGGCTGTTGTACTGTATCTTCTGGTCTCTCTTTTAGCAATAGTTGTATTTGTTGTATTTTCACAAATATATATGGTTTGGGAGGAGATTTCCACCACCATCTTCCTGGAATCTCACAGGCCATCTATTATTAAACCAGTTTCCCAACTATGTAAATCAACACAGGTTAAATGACCAGCTCAAAGTCACATTGTGTTGTATTAGGGGAGAACCAGAAACCTATGTTTTACTCTTGACTCCTTCCTTTGCCTCACTCCCCCATATTCTCATACTCCCTGAATGTTTTTGTGTTTAATTTCTAGATATCACCTCTTTCTACTCTATCCACTTTACTCCATCCTCATTTTCACAACTCAGGTTTAGGCCATGGTTCTTTCTTTCTTGAGTAACTACTTGTACACTGCCCTAAGTAGTTGCTCTGTCTTAATTTGTTGCTCCATGCTGGAGCAGTCTATCAAAATTAAATCTGTAAGCCCTAGCCCTGCTTATAGTTCCTCAGTTATCCCCAAGACCTTAGGCTGAAATCTAAATGCCTTAATTTGCTTCCAGAGTCAGTGACATCTTGTGCCTGCCTCTCAAGGCTTAAGACCATTCTCCCTTTCCTTCTCACCTTATGCTCCGGTCATTTTGAACTTGTCAGTTCTTGGGGCATTCTACCTGCCTTCAGCCTGAAACACTCTTCAAGGATCCCTTGTCTCCTGCCCTCACTCTCATCCCCCATCCCAATACCCATCCAGTGTATATAGAAATAAATAAGATCCTCAATCCTCAAGAACCACATAGCCTAGTTAGGGGAATAATCTGTGAGAAAAAATGACAGTAAAGTATAGGATGTTATATTTAAGAGATGGATGAAGTTCTGTGAGTGCAAAGGTATTAACTTGGAGCATCAGGGGAGGCTTCTTAGAGGTGAGTTTTGAATGGGATTTTGAAAGATACATAGATATTTTGCAGGAGAAGAGGGCTTAGGAGATTGATTCTAGACAGAGTGATGGTGGAAAGGCTTGGCATGCCCAGCAAAAGGTGGTTATGTGGGATAAAGGGAAGAAATGTTCAAGAGACAAATCTGAAGTGGCTTGTCCTGTTAGGGCCTGGTTTGCCAGATAAGTGTGGGCTTCACCCTGCCAGCAGTGGAACCCAAAGAACTAGTGATCAAGATAACTGGAGATGGAATGGAGGGTGAACTAAGGGAGAAGACTAAGGGTAGGGACATTTGAAAGAAGGGTGTTAAAAAATCCATGCAGAAGGTGATGAAAACATTTGAAGACATAAATAGGTGTTTTTCATAAGGGGAGAAAAACACGTTTTAAGTAGCATGGATGATATGTTCTCATTTTTGTAACCACTCCTCATGTGTTTATACAAAAAAGGAGAGGGTCTGCAGAATATTTTAATTTTTGCAAACCCTCCCAAATTTATGTATCCATACAAGGGGACACTGAAGTACATACATGGAAATATGTACAAAGTATGTCCAGTAACGTATTTTTATTAAATCACCAAAATATGTGTATATAATTATATATTAAAATAAATTAAATATGTGTATATATATATATATAAAATCTCCCAATATAAATATATATATCGATACATACATCAATAAAGGACCAGAGGATATACCTCAAAATGCTGCACATTTTGTTTCCTTCTTTGACAATTTTATAGGTAAAAATAATATCATATCAAAGTTTTGTTTATTGAGTATAAAGTTGAGTATGTATCTTACATGTCAGAGCCTTTGTAGTTATTTTTTCTAATCAGTTTTCCTAATTGGTTTCTTACAGATTTGTAGGAACTCTTTGTTTGCTTTGTTGCAGTTAACTTGATCTAGTATTGTTTTTATTTTGTGTTTATGTCTTTTTCCAACTAAACATTAAAATTTTTTCATGTAGCAAGATGTATCCTTTTTTAAAAAAAAATGGGCATTTGGAATTTGTGCTGTGCTATGTAAAACAGGCCTTACTTAAAATGTATTTTAAAATTTCTCTCGTTTTATTTTGTATTTTTAAGATTTTGTTTTTCATTTTAATCTTTGATTCATTTGGGATTTATTTTATTAAGGAATGAGATAAGAATCTATGGTATAATAAAAAAATATATATATATTTGTTCTTTGTCACTGGTTCCTGGCATGGAACTCCTAAGATCATTGGTTTTCTGAGTGAGAGGAGTGTCTTTTGTAACAAATCCCCTTTAGATTACACTGAGTCTGTGCTAATGATTTGAGTCAAAGTGGGGACCGTAGATAACCTAAGGATGGGGCTTAGTCACTAGAAAAACCAAAAGCATGAGTGGAAGGTAGGAACTCAGCCCCATGCCCCAACCTCTGGGGAGCAAAGGGGAGCTGGAGAAGGGTTATAAAAATGCTTGAACGACAAGGGTGGGTGAACACAATGATGCCCTGGTAATGGAGCATCCAGAGGGCATGGAAGTTCTTTGTCACTCCTCCTTGTCCTGTGCATCTCTTCCACTGGGCTACTGCTCAGTTGTATCTTTTATAATAAACCACTAAACCTGCTTAAAGTAATTGCTTGGGTTCTGAGTTGTTCTCAAAACTTTTCAAACCTGAGCAGGGGATTGTGGGAATTTGTAGCCAAGTCAGACAGTGCAGGTTGCCTGGGGACTTGAACTTGGAACTGGTATCTGAAGTGGAAGTGGCCTTGTGGTGCTAAGCCCTTAACTGTGGGGTCTGTGCTAACTCCAGATAGTGTCAGAATTGAATTGAGTTGCTAGATACCCAATTGGTGTTGGAGAATCAGAGGACTGGTGTCTTTGAGAATTGGGATGTTGGTTAGTGTTGTTTGGAAAAAACTCACACAGAATCCAACTTTATTTTTTGTCCAGAATAATTCATGGTTTCCATTATTATTGTGTAATGCAATTACTAGTATATGCTACATTCCCAGATGTATCTGAATCTATTTTGGACTAGATTCTGTTTCATAATTCTAAGTATCAGCACCATATTGTTTAATTTAGTCTTACAGTACATTTCAAAAATTGGTAGGGCTAGATCTCTTCATCAATCACTTCTCAGAAATTTTCTGGTTATTTTGTATGTTTGTTTTTCTTTCCAAAAGGACAGAAATAACTAATTTTCAAAAATCTGTTGCTATTTTTGACCTTAGGTTGCTATCAAAAATACTTTAAGCTTGTATGACTTTTTTAGTAAAACACATGTTTTAGTAGGTGAGATATTCACATTAAAGCAGTGAAAGTGGAGATAGCAAAAGGACAGGGACTAAGAATTTCTGAAATAAAATTGGCAGTTTTGAAGTCTGTGCTGTATAGTAGTCTAGGAGTCTGAAGAGGTAAAGGAAATTCCAGAAATGTGTCAGATTTGGAATGGGGAGGTAGAGTGATAGTATTGATTTGAGGTAGTATTTTTTCTGTTGTTGGCCATTCATTCTTTCAGTGTCTACTTTGTGGCAGAGTACTCTGCTTGGGGTAAATATATACATAGGAACAGAGAAGGCCCTTTCCTTTAGAATTCCCAGTGTACTAGACATACAATAACACACATAATATGCGCCAAATATTAGAGGGCTATAATAGTAACATTCTCAGTGTCATGCTCCTAGGGAATACTTCCTAAAACAAATACTTTTTTAAAACGATTAAAACATATATTTTATTTACTTATTAAATGTAACATAATCATTTTAAAAGCAAAAACAAATGAATTTTAAAAAGTTCATAACCTCACCACTCAGAATCATTTGTATTGGTTAATTTTTTGTGTCAGCTTGGCTAGGTTGGTTAAACATTATTCTGGACATTTCTGTGAATGTATTTTTGGATGAGATTAACATTTAAATTAGTGGACTTTGAGTAAAGCAGAGTATCCTATATAATATGGGTGAGCCTCATCCTATCAATTGAAGGCCTTAAGAAAACAAAAACTCATAGGTGGGGATGGATGGAATAGGTGAAAGAAAAAAATCAGAATGTTTTATTCTTTGATCTATTTGATGGTTACATGAGTGTATATACATACATCAAAATTCATAAAGCTGTATACCAAGGAGAAAAACAAAAAAACAAAAAAACAAAAACTGACCTCGCCCAAGCAAGAAGGAATTCTGCCGGCAGACTGCCTTTGGGCTTTAACTGCAACTTTTTTCTGGGTCTGCCAACTTATGCTACAGATTTTGGATTTACCAAGCCTAAAATCAATCACTTTCTCACTTTTACAATAACAATGCCCCCACATTACCAGTAGACACCTGGTGAGGCTGTATATCTGTGTATATAAATATAGGTATACATAGATATAGATATACTTAGATATCTAGATATAGATGTGTAAGATACATACACATCCTTTGGTCCTGGTTCTGTGGAGAATCCTAGCTAATACAGATTTTGATTCTGAGAATGGTTCTAAGGAAGCAGAATCTTAAGGATGAATTTTCTGAAATGGTTCTGGGGTTTCTGGAATTTGCTCTCTAAATCTGATTAGATTTTAAAAACACTAACAATTCTATTTCCAGTAGTAATGAGTAGTAGTAATGATATAGTCCATGGCATGATATGAAAATAGATATGTGTAAAATATCACCATGGATACTCCTAATCAAACACTTAGTAAAGGCAAGGATTTGGGTAACCATGTGTATGATACCTTCGAAGATTTTTGTTAAACTAATGAATATAATGAGATTTGTCTGGTTGCCCCTGATGTTGCTGGATGAAGAGAGAGAAATGCAAGAGATCAGGGATTCAAATTCCCAGCTGTCTTGCCTGGGTTTCAGCCTTGGGCAAGTTCACTATGGATTCAATGTGAACAAAGAAATGACACTAGAACATTTCTTTGGGGTGAAAGGGTTTGTTACCTAGCATGTTCTCCTGGCTGTAGGTCGAGCACTAGCATCTCTGCCTCCTCCCAGAGCACTGGGCCAACCTCTCTCTATAGTGTAATAATAGCTTATTGTCTATGGGTGTGGAAGCAGTAGCCTAGCATCAGGCCAGGTGGTTTAAGTTCACTGAGGATCCTGGCCATAGGAACCCCAGCTTACCCACACTCTACCCCTCCAGGATTCTCGCCTTGCAATCTACATGTTCTCAATCTTTTGCCATGGTCCCTGTGCAAGAAAGCTGGAGCACTGTAACCGGTTCCCACAACAGCAACAGAGGCTAACAACAACTTAGAGATAATAACAAAAATTAAGATACAATGAGATTTTGATACAGTAACAAAAATTAAAATAATCCTCAAACCAGAGGAGGTTCCCAATCCACAAAGACCTTAGGGGCGATAAAACACATATTTTCATGACACCAACACAGGCAAATCTTGTCCATCAGGTGGAATGCATGCAAGAGAGTGGTCCTGTGATAGGTCTACATCAGGAAGGGGGTCCTGTCCAGGTCTAGAATACCATATTTTTACTCTTCTCCCCATGGGGGTTCCTGAAGGGTCTATAAATAGTGCTACTGGAGGTGCAGGCACTGGCCATAACGATAAAACAAAACTCCTGGGTAAGATGCTCCTACCTTCTGGCCGTTTAGTATATACTACTGTGATCTGAGGGGGCCATGTGCTATCCATGGAATATCCAGTGGTTATTCCAGGAATACACAGGAGGGCCAACTTCCAGGCCCTGTCCCTAAGGTGCCAGGAGAGCCAGCCATTGTTGGTCCATGTGTCGAAAGGTCCAAGGCCACATCCACTCAATGGATTGTACGAGGTTCATTGCAGTTGGTGCTGGCAGCAAGATGTTATTCTGGTGGCCGAACCTTGGCTTCAGTGATTCTTCCTTAGTTTGTACTTGTAGTTGTATAGGGGAGGCAGCCATATGTGTTAACATGTCTACGGGGCTTAGGGCTCCCTTTCAGGGCCTCTCGTTCAAACACCGTAGCACAGTCCATAAGCGGACTGACCATCCCAAAGACTATTGGTATCTGACTTTAGTCCGGATTTTAACAAGCCATTGTGCCTCTATCATGCCTGCTGCAGTAGGACTGTATGGCACATGAAACTTGCAGTTGATTCCTAGCTGTCGCACCCATTCTTGCAGTGTATGTCCAGTAAAATGGGTGCCCTGATCACTCTCAATTACCTGTGGTCGGCCATAGACAGCAAAGAGATGCTCCAGGCCTCTTTTGGTCATCTGCTGGTCTGCACAACAGGTTGGAAAAGCAACCAGAAGTCCAGTAACTGTGTCCACACAGGTCATTGCATACTGATATCCTTCTGACACAGGTAGAGGCCCAATATAGTCTATCTGCCACCTGATGAGGGGTATAGGCCCCTTAGCTATTGTCCCATGTTGCTGTTGAACTTGGTGTAAGTCCCTTTTGGAGCACACAATACACTCCTGCCGGGCTCTCCTAACTTCTTCAAAGGTCAAAGACAAGCCCCACTGATGGGCTACAGCCGTTGTTGCCTTTTGCCCCACCTGCAATAAATGCTGATGTAACCATTGAGCTACATCAGAGGCAGGCTTTCCTTATAACCAACGTATCTGGGCCAATTTATCTGCTTCATCATTTCCTAGGGATGACAGTGGCAAATGACCTGTCACATGGTATACTGTAATTATTTTAGTCTGACCACAGGCCCATAAGTCTTGCCACAATTCTTGCCCACAAAGGGGTCAGTGACCAACCAGCCAGTTGGCATGGGACCAGGTTGGTAGCCACAGGGTCAAGATCCGATAGGCAGCCCAGCTTTCAGTGCAGACAACTATAGGGGAGGGCTCCTGGCTGATCACAAGCGACACAGCCCGCATCTCTGCCCATTGGCTGCTCTTCCCCTCACCATCTTCTATCCATATTGTCTCAGTCTTAGGATGGAAAGCTATGGCCCTCCATTTTGGGGGCTGGGCATTGCTGGAGCCATCTGTGTACCATGCATCTTCGGGTATAGGGTCTCTTCCCTACTGATAGGGACTCTCTGATACTAATGGTTCAAAAGTAAGTTCTTCCTGCTTTTCAGTAGTATATGTCACCGGCCCCAACAAGCATTGGAGTTCTTCACTCAAGGGGCTACTAGAGAGGGCATTTTGCGGCTGCAGGTAAGCACCCTAGTTGGCTAGTGTGGGTGTTTGTGACATACCACTCCTTGGCTTTTGGGTCTAATCTTGTACCCACGCCAAAATGGGATAGGTGGTTAGTACTTTTATCAGGGCAATTCCAGTGATGGGTTCTGTAGCCAGCAAGGTGTGATGCATGACAGCCAGTTGTTTTTCTATCAAAGGGTATCGTACCTCTACCCCTTTCCAGAGTTCTGACCAGAATCCAACATGTTGGCGAGTTCGTTTGAGCCACTGCCAGAGACCCCAGCCATAACCGACTTTAGTCACATGAACATACAGCTCACAGGGCCTTGATGGGTCTATCACACTCAGGGCCTGCACGGCCTTGACTGCCTGTTTTGCTGTGGTAAAGGCAGGTGCACATGTCTCATCCCAGTCCCACATGACGCCCTTTCATACCAACCGGTATAAGGGCTTCAGAATTTTTGCCAAGTGTGGGATAAACACTCTCCAGTAGCCTAGAAGACCCAGAAACTCCTGTAGCAATGCTACCATTGTAGGGGTAGGAAAGGCCTGGACTTTATCTGTAACTGCTTCTGGTATAACTTTGGTCTTACCCGACCAGACGACCTCCAAGAATTTGACAGATAAACCAGGTCCCTGAACCTTGGTACTGTTCAACAGCCCATCCTTTCTCCTGTAAATCTTTCAACAGTCTAGGTGCTGCACCTTCTAAATCTGAAAGAGAATCGGACGTGAGCATGACATCATCAATATAATGGTACAGCCACACCGTTGGTGGTTTCTCCCATGTAGCCAAGTCCTGGGCTACAAGTCCATGACAGATGGTGGGGCTGTGGAGGTATCCCTGTGGGAGGATGGTGAAAGTCCATTGCCGTCCTTCCCACGTGAAGGCAAACTGTCCCTGACTTTCCTCCTCAATGTCAATGGAAAAGAAGGCATTAGCAAGATCTACCACATAATGGTATGTTCCTAGTTCATGGCTGAGAGAATCCATCAAGCCTGCAAGAGGGACAGCAGCATGCATAGGGGGTATGACTTTATTCAGTTCTCTGTAATCCACAGTCATACGCTAGGAGCCATCTGGCTTTTTTACTGGTCACACTGGAGAATTGAAAGGACTATGGGTGGGCTTTATAATACCCAACTTTTCCAGTTCCTGGAGAGTTTCTCCAATCTCTTTATGCCCTCCAGGCAAATTTTATTGTTTGGTATTAGTCACCCGCTGAAGCACAGGCAAAGCTCTGGGCAGGTGCCTAGCATGTCCTGTCAGAACTGCCTTCACTACATGTACTCTCAGTCTGAATTCAACTGCAGTGGTCTGCAACCATAGACCCTGCAGGATATCAATCCCCAAAATATACTCAGGGATAGTATATATATATATACAGTATACTGTTTTGGGAGTAGATGCCCTATTCCCAAAGGGATTTGGACTTTTTTCACTCCGATAGCCTTACCCCCATATCCATCTATGATAGTGGGGTCCCAGGGAACCACTCAGGATTACCATGAATCAGTGAACATTCAGACCCAGTGTCCACCAGAGCCAGGACATGTTGTATGTTCACTGGGGACCAATGGATAGCTATTTCAACATGTGGTCTCTGGTCGCCCCCTGGTCTCTCAGGGCAGATACCTTGACCTTCCCCTCAGTCAAACTGTGTTCCCCAGTCACCTTTCTGTGTGGTCTCAAGTGAGGTTGGCTCGCTCTCCAGCAGAAACTCTTGAAAACACACAGGCTGGACTTGTGGCTCTGTCTCTGACCTCTGCCTCTTTCGTCTTTTTTCTTGTATTTATTTATTTATTTATTTATTTATTTATTTACAATTTATTTTGGTATCATTAACCTACAATTACATGAGCAATATTGTGGTGATTAAACTACCCCTTTCATCAGGTCCCCCCCACCAACCCTACTACAGTCACTGTCCATCAGTGTAGTGAGATGAGAATCACTACTTGTATTCTCCGAGTTGTAGAGCCCTCACTGTGCCCCCCACCTTACGTCTGCTAATCGTAATGCCCTTTTACCCTCTTATCCCTCCCTTCCCACCCTTCTTCCGCAGTCCCTTTCCCTTTGGTAACTATTAGTCCATTCTTGGGTTCTGTGAGTCTGCTGCTGTTTTGTCCCTTCAGTTTTTTTCTTTGTTCTTATACTCCACATATGAGTGAAATCATTTGATACTTGTCTTTTTCGGCTTGGCTTATTACACTGAGCATAATACCTTCTAACTCCATCCATGTTGTTGCAAATGGTAGGATTTGTTTTCTTCTTATGGCTGAATAAAATTCCATTGTGTATATGTACCACATCTTCTTAATCCATTCATCTACTGATGGACACTTAGGTTGCTTCCATTTCTTGGCTATTATAAATAGTGCTGCAATAAACATAGGGGTGCATCTGTCTTTTTGAAACTGGGCTGCTGCATTCTTAGGGTAAATTCCTAGGAGTGGGATTCCTGGGTCAAATGGTATTTCTATTTTGACTTTTTTGAGGAACCTCCATACTGCTTTCCACAATGGTTGAACTAATTTGCATTCCCACCAGCAGTGTAGGAGGGTTCCCTTTTCTCCACATCCGCGCCAACATTTGTTGTTGTTTGTATTTTGGATGTTGGACATCCTCACTGGTGTGAGGTGATATCTCATTGTGGTTTTAATCTGCATTTCTCTGATGATTAGCGATGTGGAGCATCTTTTCATGTGCCTGTTGGCCATCTGAATTTCTTCTTTGAAGAAGTGTCTATTCATGTCCTGTGCCCATTTCTTAATTGGATTATTTGCTTTTTGTTAAGGTGCGTGAGTTCTTCTTATATTTTGGATGTCAACCCCTTATCAGATACACCATTTATGAATATATTTTCCCATATTGTAGGATGTCTTTTTGTTTTACTGATGGTGTCCTTTGCTGTACAGTTTAAACTTGATATAGTCCCATTTGTTCATTTTTGCTTTTGTTTCCCTTGCTTGGGGGGATATGTTCATGAAGAAGTCACTCATGTTTATGTCCAAGAGATTTTTGCCTATGTTTTTTTCTAAGAGTTTTATGGTTTAATGACTTACATTCAGGTCTGTGATCCACCTTGAGTTTACCTTTGTGTATGGGGTTAGACAGTAGTCCAGTTTCATTCTCTTACATGTAGCTGTCCAGTTTTTCCAACACCAGCTGCTGAAGAGGCTGTCATATCCCCATTGTATATCCAAGGCTCCTTTATCAAATATTAATTGACTGCAGGTGTTTTGGTTAATGTTTGAATTTTCTACTCTGTTTCACTGGTCTGTGGGTCTGTTTTTGTGCCAGTACCAAATTGTCTTGATTACTGTGGCTTTGTAGTAGAGCTTGAAGTCAGGGAGCGTAATTCCCCCTGTTTTGTTCCTCCTTCTCAGGATTGCTTTGGCTATTCGGGGTCTTTTCTGGTTCCATATGAATTTTAGAATTATTTGTTCCAGTTCATTGAAGAAAGCTGTTGGTAGTTTGATAGGGATTGCGTTGAATCTGTAGATTGCTTTAGGTAGTATAGCCACTTTGACAATATTTATTCTTCCTAGCCAAGAGCATGGGATGCATTTCCATTTGTTAGTGTCTTCCTTAATTTCTCCTAGGAGTGTCTTGTAGTTTTCAGAGTACAGGTCTTATACTTCCTTCGTTAGGTTTATTCCTAGGTATTTTATTCTTTTAGATGCAATTGTGAATGGAATTGTTTTTATGATTTCTATTTCTGTTAGTTCATCATTAGTGTATAGAAAAGGGACAGATTTCTGTGTGTTAATTTTATATCCTACAACTTTGCTGAATTCAGATATTAGTTCTAGTAGTTTTGGAGTGGAGTCTTTAGGGTTTTTTATGTACAGTATCATGTCATCTGCAAATAGTGACGATTTGACTTCTTCTTTACCAATCTGGATGCCCTGTATGTCTTTGCTTTGTGTGATTGCCTTGGCTAGGACCTCCAGTGCTATGTAGAATAACAGTGGAGAGAGTGGGCACCCCTGTCTTGTTCCCGATCTTCGATGAAAAGCTTTCAGCTTCTCGCTATTAAGTATGATGTTAACTGTGGGTTTGTCATATATAGCCTTTATGATGTTGAGGTACTTGCCGTCTATACCCATTCTGTTGAGAGTTTTAATCATGAATGGATGCTGAATTTTGTCAAATGCTTTTTCAGCATCTATGGAGATGATCATGTGGTTTTTGTTCTTCTTTTTTTTGATGTGGTGGATGATGATTGATTTTCGAATGTTGTACCATCCTTGCATCCCTGGGATGAATCCCACTTGATCATGGTGTATGATCCTCTTGATGTATTTTTGAATTCCCTTTGCTAATATTTTGTTGAGTATTTTTGCATCTACGTTCATCAGGGATATAGGTCTGTAATTTTCTTTTTTGGTGAGATCTTTGCCCGGTTTTGGTATTAGAGTGATGCTGGCTTCATAGAAAGAGTTTGGAAGTATTCCCTCCTCTTTTATTTTTTGGAAAACTTCAAGGAGAATGGGTGTTATTTCTTCTCTATATGTCTGGTAGAATTCAGAGGTGAATCCATCATGTCCGGGGGTTTTGTTCTTGGGTAGTTTTTTGATTACTGATTCAATTTCTTTGTTGGTGATTGGTCTGTTTAGTTTTTCTGTTCCTTGCTTGGTCAGTCTTTGAAGGCCGTATTTTTCTAAGAAGTTGTCCATTTCTTCTATATTTTGGAGCTTGTTAGCATATAGATGCTCGTAATATTCTCTTATAATTCTTTGTATTTCTGTGGGGTCCGTCGTTATTTTTCCTTTCTCATTTCTGATTCTGTTTATGTCTGTGGATTCTCTTTTTCTCTTAATGAGTCTGGCTAGGGGTTTATCTATTTTGTTTATTTTTTCAAAGAAACAGCTTTTGGTTTCATTGATTTTTTTCTATTGTTTTATTCTTCTCAATTTTATTTATTTATTCTCTGATCTTTATTATGTCTCTCCTTCTGGTGACTTTGGGCCTCATTTCTTCTTCTTTTTCCAATTTCAATAATTGTGTCTTTAGACTGTTCATTTGGGAATGTTCTTCCTTCTTTAAATGGGCCTGGATTGCAATGTACTTTCCTCTTAAAACTGCCTTTGCTGCGTCCCACAGAAGTTGTGGCTTTGTGTTGTTGTTGTCATTAGTCTCCATATATTCTTTGATTTCTGTTTTGATTTGGTAGTTAACCCATTGATTCATTAGGAGAATGTTAAGTCTCCATGTATCTGTGAACCTTTTTGATTTCTTTCTGAAATTTATTTCTAGTTTTATACCTTTGTGATCTGAGAAGTTGGTTGGTAGGATTTCAGTATTTTTTAATTTACTGAGGTTCTTTTTGTGGCCTAGTATGTGGTCTATTCTGGAAAATGTTCCATGTGCACTCGAGAAGAATGTGTATCCTGCTGCTTTTGGGTGCAGAGTTCTGTAGATATCTGTTAGGTCCATCTGTTCTAGTGTGTTGTTCAGTGCCTCTGTGTCTTTAGTTATCCTCTGCCTGGTTGTTCTATCCTTTGGAGTGAGTGGTGTGTTAAAGTCTCCTAGAATAATTGCATTGCTGTCTATTTCATCCTTCACTTCTGTTAGTATTTGTTTCACATATGCTGATGCTCCTGTGTTGGGTGCATATATGTTTATAATGGTTATATCTTCTTGTTGTACTGACCCCTTTGTCATTATGCAATGTCCTTCTTTATCTCTTGCTACTTTCTTCTTTTTGAAGTCTATATTATCTGCTACAAGTACTGCAACACCTGCTTTTTTCTCTTTGTTGTTTGCATGAAATATCGTTTTCCATCCCTTCACTTTTAGTCTGTGTATATCTTTGGGTTTGAAGTGAGTCTCTTGTAAGCAGCATATAGATGGGTCTTGCTTTTTTATCCACTCTGTTACTCTGTGTCTTTTGATTGGTGCATTCAGTCCATTTACATTTAGGGTGATTATTCATAGATATGTAGTTATTGCCATTGCTGGCTTTAGCTTCGTGGTTACCAAAGGTTCATGGGTTGCTTCTTTACTATCTAAGAATCTATCTTAACTTTCCTGTTAAGTTATTGTGAACGCCGTCTGATGTTTCTTTATTTCTCCCTTCCTATTCCTCCTCCTCCATTCTTTATATATTGGGTGTTTTATTCTTTGCCTTTATTTAGTATTTGGATGGCCTGCTTTCCTTGCTATGATTTTATTTTCTCTGATGACATCTATTTAGCCTTAGGGGTGTTTCCCTCTAGAGCAGTCCGTTTAAGATATCCTGTAGTGGTGGTTTATGAGAGGCAAACTCTCTCAACTTTCCTTTGTCTTGAAATTGTTTAATCTCTCCATCATATTTAAATGATAATCGTGCTGGATACGATATTCTTGTTTTGAGGCCCTTCTGTTTCATTACATTAAATATATCATGCCATTCTCTTCTGGCCTGTAAGGTTTCTGTTGAGAAGTCTGATGACAGTCTGATGGGTTTTCCTTTGTAGGTGATCTTTTCTCTCTCTCTAGCTGCCTTTAATACTCTGTCTTTATCTTTGATCTTTTCCATCTTGAGTATTATGTGTCTTGGTGTTGTCTTCCTTGGGTCCCTTGTGTTGGGAGATCTGTGGGCTTCTGTGGACTGCAAGACTATTTCCTTCTGCAGTGTGGGAACGTTTTCAGCAATTATTTCTTCAAAGACACTTTCTATCCCTTTTTCTCTCTCTTCTTCCTCTGGTACTCCTATAATGCGAATATTGCTCTGTTTGGATTGGTCACACAGTTCTCTTAATATTTTTTCATTCTTAGAGACCCTTTTATCTCTCTCTGCCTCAGCTTCTTTGTATTCCTGTTCCCTGTTTTGTATTTCATTGACCGTGTCTTGAACCTGATTCAGTCTGCTGTTAAGCCCGTTGATGGCTTGTCTCATTTCTGCTTTGTCTTTCCTCATTTCCTCCCTCAGCTCTTGCACATTTTTCTGTAGATCCATCAGCATGGCTATGAGTTTTATTCTGAATTCTTTTTCAGGAATACTGTGCATGTCCATTCCTTCAGATTGTCTCTCAGGGGTGTGTGTCTGTAGCCTTGTCTGTATCATATTCTTCTGTCTTCTCATGACTATAGAGTTGGTTGTTGGTAGTTGTCACGTATGTCAGCTGGGCTCTTTATGGCTTTAAAAAGGAAAGAGAAGAAAGGAGAGAAAAAGAAGGAAGAAAAAAAAGAAAAAAAATTAAAAAAGAGAAAATACTAATAGTAGGAAAAAAAGTGAAAAGAGAGAGAGGAAAAGGAAAAGAAAGGAAAGAAAAAGAAAAAGCAGCAACACCTAAAAAATAAAAATAAAAAAACCACACCCACTGGGATTGGGTTCTGTGTGAATGCTGTAGGTGTCACTGTTGCTCCTCTATTCCAGAGCCATGGCTGCACCCCTCTGCAAGGCCCTGTACAGCTCTGGCTGGGGTGGGATCGAATGGGAGGCTGTTGATCTCTGTAGGAGTCTTAAATGCGGCCACCCTTTCCCAGTCACCAGCTAAGGGGTCCGAAGCTCCCCAGGACTCCCAGCCCGCTGGGCCGAGTGTGCCAAAGAGACCCGGCCCCTCCACTGGGCTCCCGTCTCTTTAAGACAGCTGAGAAAAGCACGCGCTTTTCTTCCCTTTTATTTTTATTTTTTCCTTTTCTTTTCCCTTTCCCCTTTCTTTTTCCTTCCCGGAACCTGCTGCAGGCAACTGGCGCGTTCCCTACTGTGACCCTGCGCCCTCTGTCTCTCCAATCTCCGCTACACCGCACGTTATGTATTGGCGTTCCCGGCACAGACTTCCACTCCCTTCCGGCTCTGAATCCTCTCCTCCCGCTGGTGCGTTGCCGTGAGGGAGCTCTCAGGTCCCTCCAGGTCATGGCTCCGTATCTTACCCGCCTCGCCGGGTGCCAAGTCCTCTCTCAGGTGTATCTACCCGCCGGAGCTCTGGTGTGGGTGAGTGCTCGGGTCCCGCCGGGTCAGGGCTCCGTATCTTACCTGCCTCGCCAGGTGCTGAGTCTTCTCTCATAGCTGCACGCTGTGCCCTTTCCTGTATATTCTGGTCTCTTTTTTAGAGATAGTTGTATTTGCTGTGTTTTCGTGAATAAATATAATGTTGGGAGGAATTTTTCTGCCAGTCTGTTCACGTCGCCATCTTCCCGGAAGTCCTGCCTCTTTGGTCTTAATGGTTGGACCTGCTGCACTGGTTTCAGTTGTTTCCAGAGCTCTAGTAAGATCCTATTTAACTTCCCATCTAATTTCCTTCCATCTACTGCTGCCCATATTAAATCAACCAATATATGGGTCCTCATAACCTTCATGGGGCCTTTTAAATTCTTCTTGTGAGCAGATCTTATTTCTTTTCTGGGTTCTCATTGTTTCAGCCACTCCTAAGTCTGCTACTGTATGTGTCACCTCGCTTATGGGATGCCCTAAGTGAGGGGAAAGAATGGCCACTAGAGAACCAAAGAGGAATGTAGGAACCATTTGAAGTAAAATATTTCTCATCCCAGTAGTGAAAATCTCTTCATCTGGGCCACAATTCTCTGGACTATAGACTGCATTTTTTAATGCCTAACTCTCATAACACCTGTTGGAGCTCAGCATACGCCTGCCATCTAACAGAAGAGGATGGTAGACCATCCGGATTGGGCCACACACACGAAGTACAGCCATAAGCCAATCAAGGAGGGATTGACTCCCTGGGGTCTGATGTACAGTTTGTAATCACTGCCTTAAGGCAGGCTGCACTGGTAGGGAAGACAACTTTCCCATCTCTGATCCCGACAGAACAATTCCATCCACTCCTAAGTCCCACAGATGCAGGAGTCAAGCTGCTATTGACTCCAAAGGCTTATGCTTAAACTGGGAGCCCAATTGCACCAGCTCAGCCTGAGTACAGGGGTGGAGCATAGAGTGCTCCATGACCTGGGGAGGGGGTGGCTCCTCTCTTTGGGGAACATTCAGCTGTTGGGTCTTTATTTTCTCGACAACCATTGGGCGTGCTTTCAATACAGGAAGGGGCAGTGCCTCTGGCACCACCCATTCATCCTTCCCCAGCTTCTCCATTTCTGGGGCTGGTGACACCTCTCTCTCCCCTCCCCCAAGTGCTTCCTCTGCTACAACCTTTACCTTTTCTACTGTGCCTCGCTGCAATGCTACCTCAGTCTTCAGAAGCTCTCTTACCTTCACCTCAATGCTTTGCAGCTGATGTTCTCATGCCACCTCCACCCGTGCTTCCCTCAGGAATTTCACTTTTTCTTTGATGGCCTTTTCCTCCTTCAGAGCACTGGCAGTGCTGCTGTATCATTCTGTATGGAATTTTTTTTTACCTCAATGGCACCTTGCTTCAGCGTTCTTGTGCTGCCTCTCGCATCAATGCCATTTCCTTCTTCAGGAAATCCACAGAAGTTTGAAGCTCATGTTCTCATGCCGCCATTTCTTGAGTCTCTCCTGTAAACCTTTTTAATACTGTGAGAAGCACCCAACCTACAGTCCCCACTGCCTCAGAGGCTCTGTTTCTCAAAAGACCTACTTACTATACCAAGGGCCACCCCTACATCTTCAGGTGTCACCTGGACTTGCCTCCAGTCCTGGGGTGGGGCCCAGTCCTCTAGGAGGCAAGCCACCTCAGACCACATACCCACTGGGGGACAATCCACTGTCTCCCCATTCACTGGGGCAGCCCACTGAAGCACCCTTCCCATAAGGGCAGTCTGTTTTTTTCCTTGGTCAACAATGAACCCTGGTGAGTTTCACCAATTGTCTTGCTAATGGGTTTCAGCTCTGGGCAGGTTTGCTATGGATTAAATGTGACCAAAGAAATTGACAGCAAAACGTTCCTTGGGGTGAAAGGGTTTATTACCTGGCTAGTTATCCCAGTGCTAGGTCGAGCACTAGGGTCTCTGCCTCAGCCGAGAGCACTGGGCCAAGCTCTCTATATAGTGCAATAATAGCTTATTGCCTAAAGGTGTGGAAGCAGTAGCCTAACAACAGGCCAGTTACATCATCAGGTGGTTTAAGTTCTGTCAGGATCCTGGTCATAGGAGCCCCAACTTCCCCACAAGACGTGTCAAATGAATGGAATAATATAATATGTAGTCTTTTGTGATGGCTTTTTTCATTTAGCATAAAGCTTTTAAGGTTTGTCCTCATTGCAGAGTGTATCAGTCCTTCATTCCTTCTCATTGTATGGATAAGCTACATTTAATTTATCCATTCATTAGTTGATGGACATTTGGGTTTCCACATATTGGCTATTATAAGTAATGCTGCTATAAACATTTACACACGTTTTTCTGTGGACACATGTTTTAATTTCTCCTGGGTGTGTGCCCAGGAGTGGAATTGCTGGGTCATATGCTAACTCTGTCTTTAGTCATTTCAGGACAGCCAGACAGCTTCCCAAGTGATTGCACCAACTGCAACATCAGGAGCTCCTGCTGCCCCTTCTCTCACCCCTGCTCCTTCTCAAAGGAAACTCCTATTAGCACAGTTCTCCGCCTCAGACCTTGAATTGGAACAGTCTGTCCAAAGCTCTGAGTGAAGCCAAAGGTGCAACAAATGTGAAGCTTTGACAGCAGAAATCTCTTCAGGTAGGTGCTAAAGACAAGAACCAGGCTGGACTCTCCAGAGAAAGATGGCGGCATGAGCAGTGCAGGGGAAATCTCCTCCCAAAGCCATATATAGTCTTGAAAATATAACAAATACAACTATTCCTAAAATAGAGACCAGAAGATACAGTACAGCAGCCAGGCTACATCTACATCTGTGAAAACTTAGCACCTCATGAAGGGGGTAAGATACAAAGCCATGACTCAGTGGGACCCAAGCACTCCCCCCACCCCAGCTCAAAAGTGGGAGGAAAAGAATCAGAGTGGGGAGGGAGTGGAAGCACAGGACTGATAAATAAGCAGCCTTGGTGATCTTCACTGGGAGCACATACACACACGGCATGGTGTACTGGATATTAGAGAAACGGAAGTGCAGGATCCAAGACAGAGACTGCGAGCGGGTACCCACAGCCGGCTCCCCTGGGACAAAAGAAAAGCAGGTGCTTTTAAAAAGTCTTAAAGCGACAATGGCCCAACAGCTGAATAAAATAGTCCCAGCACACTCAGCCCAGTGGGCTGGGAGTCTTGAGGAACTTCGGGCCTCTGACACCCTGCAGGGTGAAGCAGCCCTGGGGCCCCTCTCAGCGATAAGAAGCCTGCCATTCTTTCCCCCTGGCTGGTGCTGCAAACATACCGGCTAACCTGCCACATCTGTGGCTCATCCGGAGAATGGCCTGGCCCACGGCAACTACAAAGAATCTCCTCCCAGTGTGCAGCTAACTGGACAGGCAGTGGAAGCTGGAGCAAGATCCATAAGGTGTGAAGGACCCGTCCTGGCAGTAGACCACACCTGGAGTAGTGGCTACCCCCCTGCAGTGCTCTAGGCTAGCCTGAGGGCAGCCATGCCCATGGCAGCTCAGGGGATTATCCCAGAGACTGCCTCCCAGTGTGCGGGTAACTGGCACAGGCTGCAGAAGCCAGAGCAAGGTCCGGAAGGTGCAAAGAAGCCCGACCTTGCAGTAGAACGTACCCGGCATGGCTGACACACCCCCGCAGTGCTATAGGTCACACTGAGGGTGGCTCTGCTGACAGCAGCTCAGGGGATTACCCCAGAGACTGTCTCCCGGTGTGCAGGTAAACAGCACAGGCTGCAGAAGCTGAAGGAAGGTCTGCAAGGTGTGAAAGGCCCGACCTTGCAGTACAAAACACCTGGCGTGGCTGTACCCGCCCTGCAGTGCTCTAGGCTAGCCTGAGGGCAGCCCTGCCCACAGTAGCCCAGGGGAGTATCCCAAAGACTGCCTCCCAGTGAGCGGGTAACCAGCACAGGCTGCAGAGAAGGGCAAGGCAATAAGCAAGCAAGAAGGGACTTTGTTCTTCCAGGTGACACACGTGCCACCTACCTGTGACCACATCTATCACCATGAAAAGACAGAAGAATCTGGTCCAGTCAAAAATCACCAGGACAACTCCAGAGAGAGGGCCTGGTGGGATATATTTAAACAATGTTCCTGAAAAAGAATTTTAAAAAAAGTCATAACCATACTGATGGACCTACAGAGAAATATGCAAGAGCAAAGGATGAAGTCAGGAGGGAAATTAAAGAAATGAGACAATTGACAGATGGGCTTAAGAGCAGACAGGACGAGGTGCAAGAGACTGTAAATGGAATAGAAATCACAGAACAGGAATACAGAGAAACTGAGGCAGAGAGATATAAAAGGCTCTCTAGGAATGAAAGAATATTAAGAGAACTGTGTGACCAATCCAAATGGAACAATATTCGCATAAAAGGGGTACCAGAAGAAGAAGAAGAGAGAAAAAGGGATAGAAAGTGTCTTTGAAGAAATAGTTGCTGAAAAAAATCCCCAAACTGGGGATGGAAATAGTTTCTCTGACCCTGGAAGCCCACAGATCTCCCAACACAAGGGACCAAAGGAGGACAACACCAAGACATATAATAATTAAAATGGCAAAGATCAAAGACAAGGACAGACTATTAAAGGCAGCCAGAGAGAGAAAAAAGATCACGTACAAAGGAAAACCCATCAGGCTAATATCAGACTTCTCAACAGAAATCTTACAGGCCAGAAGAGAATGGCATGATATATTTAATGCAATGAAACAGAAGGACCTTGAACCAAGAATACTGTATCCAGCACGAATATCATTTAAATTTTAGGGAGGGATTAAACAATTCCCAGACAAGCGAAAGTTGAGAGAGTTTACCTCCCACAAACCACCTCTACAGGATATCTTAAAGGGAATGCTCTAGATGGAAGCACTCATAAGGCTAAAATGTCACCAGAGAAAATAAATTCATACCAAAGAAAGCAGACCATCCAAATACTAACTAAAGGCAAAAAATAAAATTAACTATCCACAAAACAGTCAAAGAAAACACAAGAGTACAGAATAAAACACCATAAATATAAAGAATGAAGAAGGAAGAATAAGAAGGAAGAGAAATAAAGAATCATCAGACTGTGTTTATAATAGCTTAATAAGAGAGTTAAGTTAGATTGTTAGATAGGAAAGAAGCTACCCTTGAATGTTTGGTAAACACGAACCCAAAGCCTACAATGGCAATAAGTACATATCTATCGATTACACCCTAAATGTAAATGGACTGAATGCACCAATCAAAAGACAAAGAGCAAAAGAAAGGATAAAAAAGCAAGACCCATATATGTGCTGCTTACAAGAGACTCACCTCAAACCCAAAGATATACACAGACTAAAAGTGAAGTGATGGAAAAATACATTATATGCAAACACCAGGGAGAAAAAAGCAGGTGTTGCAGTACTGACAAAATAGACTTCAAAACAAAGAAAGGAGCAAGAGATAAAGAAGGACATTACATAATGATAAAGGGGTCAGCCCAACAAAGGATATAACCATTTTAAATATATATGCACCGAACACAGGAGCACCGACATATGTGAAACAAATACTAACAGAATTAAAGGATGAAATAGAAAGCAATGCATTCATTTTAGGAGACTTCAACACACCACTCACTCCAAAGGACAGATCAACCAGACAGAAAATAAGTAAGGATACAGAGGCACTGGACAACAACACACTAGAACAGATGGGCCTAACAGACATCTACAGAACCCTACACTCAAAAGCAGCAGGTGCACATGGAACATTTTCCAGAATAGACCACATACTAGGCCACAAAAAGAACCTCAGTAAATTCAAAACGATTGAAATTCTACCAACCAACTTCTCAGATCACAAAGGTATAAAACTAGAAATAAATTGTACAAAGAAAACAAAAAGGCTCACAAACACATGGAGGCTTAACAACATGCTCCTAAATAATCAATGGATCAATGACCAAATTAAAACAGAGATCAAGCAATACATGGAGACAAATGACAACAACAGCACAAAGCCCCAACTTCTGAGGGATGCAGCAAAGGCAGTTCTAAGAGGAAAGTATATGGCAATCCAGGCCTATTTAAAGAAGGAAGAACAATCCCAAATGAATAGTCTAAAGTCACAATTATTGAACTTGGAAAAAGAAAAACAAATGAGGTCCAAAGTCACCAGAAGGAGGCACACAATAAAGATCAGAAGAAATAAATAAAATGGAAAAGAATAAAACAATAGAAAAAATCAAAGAAACCAAGAGGTGGTTCTTTGCAAAAATAAACAAAATGGAAAAAAACCCAGGCCAGACATTTTAAGAGAAAAAGAGAATCTACACACATAAACAGAATCAGAAATGAGAAAGGAAAAATAACAAGGGACCCCACAGAAATACAAAGAATTATGACAGAATGCTATGGAAATCTATATGCTAACAAGCTGGAAAACCTAAAGAAATTGACAACTTCTTAGAAAAATACAACCTTCCAAGACTGACCAAGCAAGAAACAGAAAACATAAACAGACCAAATACCACCAATGAAATTGAAATGGCAATCCGAAAACTACACAGGAACAAAACCCCCGGGCCAGATGGATTCACCGCTGAATTTTATCAGACATATAGAGAAGAAATAATACCCATTCTCCCTAAAGTTTTCCAAAAAATAGAAAAGGAGGGAATACTTCCAAACTCATTCTATAAAGCCAGCATCATTCTAATACCAAAACCAGACAAAGATCCCACCAAAAAAGAAAATTACAGACGAATATACCTGATGAATATAGATGAAAAATACTCAACAAAATATTAGCAAACTGAATTCAAAAATACATCAAAATGATTATACACCATGATCAGGTGGGATTCATCTCAGGGATGCAAGAATGGTACAACATTCGAAAATCCATCAACATCATTCACCACGTCAACAAAAAGAAGACCAAAAACCACATAATCATCTCCATAGATGCTGAAAAGCATTTGACAAAATTCAGCATCCATTCATGATAAAAACGCTCAACAAAATGTGTATAGAGGGCAAGTACCTTAACATAATAAAGGCTATATATGACAAACCGACAGCCAACATCATAGTTAACAGTGAGAATCTGAAAACTTTTCATCTAAGATTGGGAACAAGACAGGTATCCTCACTCTCCCCACTGTTATTCAACATAGCACTGGAGGTCCTAGCCACAGCAATCAGACAAAACAAAGAAATACAAGGCATCCAGATTGGTAAAGAAGAAGTCAAACAGTCACTATTTGCAGGTGACATGATATTGTACATAAAAACCCTAAAGACTCCACTCCGAAACTACTTGAACTAATATATGAATTCAGCAAAGTTGCAGGATACAAAATTAATACACAGATATCTGTTGCTTTCCTATATATTAATGATGAGCTAACAGAAAGAGAAATCAGGATAACAATTCCATTCACAACTGCATCAAAAAGAATAAAATACCTAGGAATAAACCTAACCAAGGAAGTGAAAGACCTATACTCTGAAACTACAAGACACTCCTAAGAGAAATTAAAGAGGACACTAACAAATGGAAATTCATCCCATGTTCTTGTCTAGGAAGAATAAATATTCTCCAAATAGCAATACTACCTAAAGCAATCTACAGATTCAATGCAATCCCAATCAAAATACTAACAGCATTCTTCAACGAAATGGAAGAAATAATTCTAAAATTCATATGGAACCACAAAAGACCCTGAATAGCCAAAGCAAACCTGAGAAGGAAGAATAAAACAGGAGGAATTACGCTCCCTGACTTCAAGTGCTACTACAAAGCCACAGTAATCAAGACAATGTGGTACTGCCACAAGAACAGACCCACAGACCAGTGGAACAGAATAGAGAGTCCAAACATTAACCCAAACATATGTGGTCAATTAATATATGACAAAGGAGCCATGGTTATACAATGGGTAAATGACAGCCTATTCAATAGGATGTGTTGGCAAAACTGAACAGCTACATGTAAGAGAATGAAACTGGATTACTGTCTAACCCCATACATAAAAGCAAACTAAAAATGGTTCAAAGACCTGAATGTAAGTCATGAAACCATAAAATTCTCAGAAAAAAACAGGGAAAAATCTCTTGAACATAAATATGAGCACTTTCGTCATGAACATATATCCCCGGGCAAGGGAAACAAAAGCAAAAATGAACAAGTGGGACTATATGAAGCTGGAAAGCTTCTGTACAGCAAAGGACACCATCAGTAGAATGTGGAGAGTGGTTGGGACAGAAGGAGCAAGAGTACAGGACAGGACTGATTGTGTTTTTGTGCCTAGTCTCCATCTAAGGCCTGAACCGGGCCTGACTCTGAAAGTAACCTTGAAAAGTTTCCTAAATTCCAGGAACAACTATCTCAGGAATGCAGGGAGATCTTATCTCAAGGCCAGCCACCTGGACCAGAGGCCCCCAGGTGTATGTGACTTAAGTATTGGATTAATGTCTGATTGGATCAATCTGTAGGTAATACTTAAGTGATTGGATTACGGTCCTTGAAAAGGGCGTGTGAATCCAATCTGTAGGCAATTCATGTGTATATAAGCCATGCCAGAATAAAGCATCTTTGCATTCTGCACCAGACAGTTTGCCCTCCTGTCATCTTGTATATACAGCCCGACGCCCCCACTCAGGAACTGTTTGACTCCTGCCGGCAGGCCCCGGCAGTAGAACAAAAATACATCCTACAGTATGGGAAAATATATTCATAAATGACATATCCGATAAGGGTTTGACATCCAAAATACATAAAGAACTCATGCACCTCAACAAACAAAAAGCAAATAATCCAATTAAGAAATGGGCAGAAGATCTGAATAGACACTTCTCCAAGGAAGAAATTCAGATGGCCAACAGGCACATGAAAAGATGCTCCACATCACTAATCATCAGAGAAATGCAAATTAAAACCACAATAAGATATCACCTCACACCAGTGAGGATGGCCAACATCCAACACACAAACAACAACAAATGTTGGCGAGGATGTGGAGGAAGGGGAACCCTCCTACAGTGCTGGTGGGAATGCAAATTTGTTCAACCATTGTGGAAAGCAGTATGGAGGTTCCTCAAAAACTCAAAATAAAAACACCATTTGACCCAGGAATCCCACTCCTAGGAATTTACCATAAGAATGCAGGAGCCCAGTTTCAAAAAGACATATGCACCCCTATGTTTATCGCAGCACTATTTACAATAGCCAAGAAATGGAAGCAACCTAAGTGTCCATCAGTAGATGAATTGATAAAAAAGATGTGATGAATATACACAATGGAATATTATTCAGCCATAAGAAGAAAACAAATCCAGACATTTGCAACGACATGGATGGAGCTAGAGTGTATAATGCTCAGTGAAATAAGCCAGGTGAAAAAAGACAAGTATCAAATGATTTCACTCATATGTGGAGTATAAGACCAAAGAAAAAACTGAAGGAACAAAAGAGCAGCAGAGTCACAGAACCCAAGAATGGACTACCAGTTACCAAAGGGAAAGGGACTGGGGAGGATCGGTGGGAAGGGTGGGACAAGGGGGAAAAAGGGGCATTACAATTAGGAGACATAATGTAGGGGGTGGGGCACTGGGAGAGCTGTACAACTCAGAGAAGACAAGTAGTGATTCTATAGCATCTCACTACGCTGATGGACAGTGATTGTAATGGGGTGTGTGCGGGGAACTTGTTGAAGGGGTGAGTTTAGTAACAGTACTGTTGCACATGTAGTTGCAGAATAATGATACCAAAGGAAAAAAAAACTACCCAAGAACAAAACCCCACGGCCAGATGGATTCACTGCTGTATTTTGTCAGACATATAGAGAAGACATAATACCCATTCTCCTTAAAGTTTTCCAAAAAATAGAAGAGGAGGGAATACTTCCAAACTCATTCTATGAAGCCAGCATCACTCTAATACCAAAACCAGGCAATGACCCCACCAAAACAGAAAATTACAGACCAATATCTGTGATGAACATAGATGTAAAAATACTAAAAAATATGTTAGCAAACTGAATTCAAAAATGCATCAAGAGGATCATACACCATGATCAAGTGGGATTCATCTCAGGGATGCAAGGATGGTACAACATTTGAAAATCTATCAACATCATCCACCACATCAACAAAAAGAATAACAAAAAACACACGATCATCTCCATAGATGCTGAAAAAGCATTCGACAAAATTCAAGATACATTCATGATAAAAACTCTCAACAAAATGGGTATAGAGGGCAAGTACCTCAACATCATAAAGGCTATATACAACAAACCCACAGCTAACATCATACTTAACAGCAAGAAGCTGAAAGCTTTTCACCTCAGATCGGGAACAAGACAAGGATGCTCACTCTCCCCACTGTTATTCAACATAGTACTGGAGGTCCTAGCCATGGCAATCAGACAAAACAAAGAAATACAGGGCATCCAGATTGGTAAAGAAGAAGTAAAACTGTCACTATTTGCAGATGACATGTCCATTAAAAACCCTAAAGACTCCACTCCAAAACTACTTGAACTAGTATCTGAATTCAGCAAAGTTGCAGGATACAAAATTAATACACAGAAATCTGTGGCTTTCCTATACACTAATGATGAGCTAACAGAAAGAGAAATCAGGAAAACAATTCCATTTACTATTGAATCAAAAAGAATTAAATACCTAGAAATAACCTAACGATTTAAGATGGCAGTGTGAGAGGTGAGACAGAGGGTTCCTCCTAAAACCACATATAATATGAAAAAATAACTAATACAACTACTCTTGAAAGAGCAACAGGAAAGAGGAGTGAAACAAACTGCATACACCTGGAGACAAGAGCAGACCTCATGGAAAAGGTAACATACTAAAGCTGTGGTCCTGCGGGATCCAAGCCCTTTCCCCACCCCAGCTCACCAATGGGAGGAAGAGGAACAGAGCAGGGAGGGAGTGTAGATCTGGGACTGCTGAATTCCTAACTCCGGAGATCTGCTCTGGAAACAGAAACCTACATTTCATTGTGCTTGCATGGTACTCTTGTAATTATGGGGTTGGAAAGCTAACACAGGCAGAATTCCTGGAGAGACTAAGATTCCAGCTGCTTGTGGAAAGCAGTGATCCATATCCAGCTGCTCTGGGACAAAAGAAAGGTGGGTAGTCTGAGAGACTTCCTAACAAAGAAGCCCTTAGGAAGAGGGCTGCTAAAGGGGCAAGGATTGCACAGAGCTTACTGCTCAGGAGAAAGGACAGGTAGACAAAATTGTCCAGGTGCACTCTGCCCAGCAGATTGGGAACTTTCACGATCTTCAGGTGCTCCAGCTCTCTGCCTGCCTGCACAGCTCCAAGAACCCCTTCCATGACAGGCAGACTACTGCGCCTTTCTCATGGCCAGCCCCACTGGGCTTGGAAACTGGGAAACCCTACCCTGCTGTTAGGCCAGCCAGAGGGAAGATCTGTCTACAGCAACTAAAAACGCAAAGCACAGAGGTTTATACTTATGTACTTGGCCCAGTGGTTCAGGCAGTGGAGACAGGCATAGCAGCCAGGAAGCAGGAAACAGCTCTTTCCTACTCCCAGGCACCAATACCACTCCCCTGCAACCCCCCACATTGCTTGCGGGGTTGAGCAGCTCCTGAGAGTAGAGCTTCCGGGCACTATAGGGTGCCATATACAAATATGATACACCAAAGGAACCTGGTCCAGAGTAAAATTATTAATACAACTCCTGAGAAAGATTTAAAAGATTTTGACCTCATGATTCTCCCTGAAAGGGAGTTCAAAATAAAAATCATTAACATGCTCATGGAGGTACGGAAAGATATTCAGGAACTCAGGAATGAATTATGGTCAGAGATCCAATCATTGAAGAGCACAATGGACGGATTTAAAAGCAGATTGGATATGGTGGAGGAGGCGATAAATGAAATAGAAACTAGAGAAGATGAATACAAAGAAGCTAAGGCACAGAAAGAAAAAAGGATCTCTAAGAATGAAAGAATACTGAGAGAACTGTGTGACCAATCCAAACGGAATAATGTTCACATTATAGGGGAACCAGAAGAAGAAGAGAGAGAAAAAGGGATAGAAAGTGTCTTTGAGGAGGTGATTGGTGAAAACATCCCCATTCTGGGAAAGGAGATACTCTCTCAGGCCATGGAGGTGCACAGATCTCCCAACACAAGGGACCCAAGGAAGACAACATCAAGACATATAATAATTAAAATGGCAAAGATCAAGGATAAGGACAGACTATTAAAAGCAGCCACAGAGAGAAATACGATCACATATGAAGGAAAGCCTACCAGGCTATCATCAGACTTTTCAGCAGAAACCTTATAGGCCAGAAGGGAGTGGCATGATGTATTTAATGCAATGAAGCAGAAAGGCCTTGAACCAAGAATACTTTATCCGGCAAGACTATCATTTAAATTTGAAGGAGGGATTAAACAATTACCAGATAAGCAAAAGCTGAGAGAATTTACCTCCCACAAACCATCTCTACAGTGTATTTTGGAGGGACTGCTACAGATGGAAATGTTCCTAAGGTTTAATAGCTGTCACCAGAGGTAATAAAACCACAGTAAAGAAAGTAGAAAAGCTAATTAATAAGCTAATGCAAAATTAAATCAACTATCCCCAAAGTCAATCAAGGGATAGACCAACAGTACAGAATATGATACCTAATATATAAAGAATGGAGGAGGAAGAAAAAAGAGGAGGAAAAAAGAACTTTTAGCCTGTGTTTTTAATAGCATATTAAGTGAGTTAATGTAGACTCTTAAATAGTAAGGAAGTTAACCTCGAACCTTTGGTAACCACGAATCTGGAGCCTGCAATGTCATTAAGTACATACCTATCCATAATCACCCATATGTAAATGGTCTGAATGCACCAATCACAAGACATAGAGTCACTGAATGGAGAAAAAAACAAGACCCATCTACATGCTGCCTGCAAGAGACTCACTTTAAACACAAAGACATACAAAGACTAAAAGTGAAGGGATGGAAAAAGACATTTCATGCAACTAATAGGGAGAAAAAAGCCAGAGCTGCAGTACTTATATCAGATAAAATAGACTTCAAAACAAAGAAAGTCACAAGAGACAAAGAAGGACATTACATAAAGATAAAAGGGTCAATCCAACAAGAAGATACAACCATTATAAATGTTTATGCACCTAACACAGGAGCTCCTACATATGTGAAACAAATACTAACAGAATTAAAGGGGGAAATAGAATGCAGTGCATTCATTCTAGGTGACTTCAACACACCACTCACTCTGAAGGACAGATCAATCAGACAGAAAATAAGTAAGGAGACAGAGGCACTGAGCAACACATTAGAGCAGATGGACCTAGCAGACATCTACAGAACTCTACACCCAAAAGCAGCAGGATACACATTCTTCTCAAGAGCACCTGGAACATTTTCAAGAATATATCATATACTATGCCACAAAAAGAGCCTCAGTAAATTAAAAAAGATTGAAATTGTACCAACCAGCTTCTCAGACCACAAAGGAATGAAACTAGAAATGAATTATGCAAAGAAAATGAAAAATCCCACAAACACACGGAGGCTTCATAACATGCTTCTAAATAATCAATGGATCAATGACCATGTAAAAACAGTGATCAAGCAATATATGGAGACAAATGACAACAATAATTCAACACTGCAAAATCTGTGGAATGCAGCAAAGGCCGTGCTAAGAGGAAAGTATATTGCAATACAGGCCTACTTCAGGAAAGAAGAACAATCCCATATGAGCAGTCTAAACTCACAATTAACAAACCTAGAAAAAGAAGAACAAATGAGACCCAAACTCAGTAGAAGGATGGACATAATAAAGATTAGAGCATAAATAAATAAAATTGAGAAGAATAAAACAATAGAAAGGATCAACGAAAGCAAGAGCTGGTTCTTTGAGAATATAAACAAAATAGATAACCCCCTAGCCAGACAAAAGAGAGCCTACTCACATAAACAGAATCAGAAATGAGAAAGGAAAAATCACTACGGACACCACAGAAATACAAAGAACTATTAGAGAATACTGTGAAAAATTATATGCTAACAAACTGGATAACCTAGAAGAAATCTACAACTTTCTAGAAAAATACAACCTTCCAAGGCAGACCCAGAAAGAAACAGAAAATCTCAACAGACCAATTATCAGCAACTAAATTGAACTTATAATCAAAAACCTACCTAAGAACAAAATCCCTGGACCAGATGGCTTCACTGCTGAATTTTATCAAACATTTAGTGAATACCTAATACCCATCCTCCTTAAAGTTTTCCAAGGAATAGAAGAAGAGGGAATACTTCCAAACTCATTCTATGAGGCCAGCATCACTCTAATACCAAAACCAGGCAAAGACACCACACAAAAAGAAAACTACAGACCAATATCTCTGATGAACATAGATGGAAAAATACTCAACAAAATATTAGCAAACCAAATTCAAAAATACATCAAAATGATCATCCATCATGATCAAGTAGGGTTTATTCCAGGGATGCAAGGATGGTTCAAAATTCGAAAGTCCATCAACATCATCCACCACATCAACAAAAAGAAGCACAAAAACCACTTGATCATCTCCATAGATGCTGAAAAAGCATTTGACAAAATTCAGCATCTATTCATGATTAAAACTCTTAACAAAATGGATATAGAGGGCAAGTACCTCAACATAATAAAGGCCATATGTGACAAACCCACAGCCAACATTATACTTAACAGCATGAAGCTGAAAGCTTTTCCTTTATGATCGGGAACAAGACAAGGATGCCCACTCTCCCCACTTCTATTCAACACAGTACTGGAGGTCCTCGCGACGGCAATAAGACAACACAAAGAAATAAAAGGCATCCAGATTGACAGGGAAGAAGTTAAACTGTCCCTGTTTGCAGATGACATGCAAAGGTCATTTTACCTCAGAAAATACAATTAAGAAAAGATAATGTGAAAATATTGAATGATTTTCAAAAATTACTAGGAGACATAAACTGGATCCGACCTCATTTAAAATTATCTACAGGAGAGTTAAAGCCTTTGTTTGAAATCTTAAAAGGTGATCCTGACCCAACCACACACACTGGGCATTTCGATCCTCCACCCAGCGGTTTGGGATGGCCCAGAGATCATTGTCCAGGTCAATGATACCAGGATTCTAGACCATCCTTCCACCTCCAGGAATTTGCCTGCCCTGAGCCCTTATAAGAATTATTCTGCCAAAGGAATATGAATGCCCGTGTGCTTCCGTGCTGGGCCTTCTGACAATTGTATCAATGTTAAGGACAACAAAGGTAACAGAGTGCGCATGCCCGCAGTGAATATGTCCTATCCTGGGATGACTAACAATTCCAAGAGTAAATCCAAATGTGACTATGACCATGGACATCTTTTTCCCCTCAGCAAGTGCCTTATTGTGGCACAGAGAATACGAGGGTTAATGCAACAATCTTATGGACCCGTTGTATAGAATGAACCCCAAAACGGTGTAATGTGTCAACAGGGCACTACTGGGACTGGTCTACCTGCAATAACTGTTCAGATCATCAGCTGACAGCTGGAATGTGGTGGTCTAGTAATGGGCATCCTCAAGCTTATATTTGGAAGCTGGCAGCTGCGTCAGGATGAAGGGTGAACTTGAATGATCAAAATGAGTAGGGTTTTTATGATAATGCAAAAGATTTTACAGTGCTTGCTTGTGTCAATCCCTCTTATATTCTATTAATCGGTGATGTCTATATAAATGTGGGGAATAATTCAAAATTCAATGTTAGCTGCAATAATTGTAACTTTACTTCCTGTGTAACTTCTCTATCAGACATTCAGACTGCAGATTTTGTAGATAATTAAGCTCCATGGTCCCCACCTGGGCCTCTACCAAAAGAGCTCTTGAGCTCCTTCATTGTCTGCGCTCTAATGCTCTTTCTTCTACTTATATTGGTCCCTACAGCACTACGTTTGGTAGAAAAGGTGCTGAAGCAAATCTATGGAAGCCCCACAAGCAAAAACTTATCACTCAACCCCCCCAGCCAATTTTGGCTTAGGAGGCTGGACAGCCAGTGATGGCCAGTGACGGGTAAGGCAAGAAGGGGAGTGGACCAACCTAAGACAGGGAATGGGTCATGCAACCCTCAGCCTGATGACGGGTAAGGCCATCCCCGTTCTTGGCCAACCTAAGACAGGCACAGTCATCCCATGCATTCAAGCATTTTAAAAAATAAAAAAGGGGGAGATGTGGAGAGCAGTTGGGACAGAAGGAGCAAGAGGACAGGGCAGGACTGATTATTTTTGTGCCTAGTCTCCATCTAGGGCCTGAACCGGGCCTGACTCTGAAAGAAACCTTGGGGGGGTTTCCTGAATTCCAGGAACAAGTATCTCAGGAATGCAGGGAGGTCTTATCTCAAGGCCAGCCACCTGGACCAGATGCCCCCAGGCATATGTGGCCTAAGTATTGGATTGATGTCCTATTGTATTGATCTGTGGGCGGTGCTTAAGTGATTGAATTTGGGGTGATTGACAAGGGTATGTGAATCTAGTCTGTGGACAATGCATGTGAATATAAGCCATGCCAGAATAAAGCTTTTTTGCATTCTGCACCAGACAGTTTGCCCTCCTGTCATCTTGTATATACAGCCCGATGCCCCCACTCAGGAACTGTTTGACTCCTGCCGGCAGGCCCCGGCACTTAGCTGTCCAGGTCCCTGAAGTCACCAGTTGTGGAAAGATCCAGCAGTACAGAGTCATGAGACCTAAAGACCTAGCTACACCTGTGAGCCTGCAGAAGATCTAAAATACCTCTTTCCAGAGAAAGTCACCTAAGATAAGCATCCCATAACTCCAATTCCCTAACTCTTTCTGGGCATCCTTATGAGAGTGTGATTTATTCCTTTCTTATGCTATTGTAAAACCCCTTTCCTTTAGCCTGCAGTATTTCTGCCCCTATTAAGTTTAAATATTAAAAAAAAATGGCCTTAAACATGCCATCATTATTACTAACCCTCACCTTACTAGTTCCTATCCTGGCAGGAATACAACCCATTACTTTTAACCCTGGAAGATCATGGGAATCCCTCTATTTTAGCCAAACAGAATAGCGTCCTAACTTCAGGTGAAAATCCTAGGCTGCAAGGATGGTCCACTAGAGCCACGCTGGCAGAAACAGGACTATTCTTCCTTTGTAGAACAAATGTGTACTTAACCCTGCCTGTGGGATAGAGAGGGAGGTGCACAATAATTGCAACCATTCCTAATGTATTAATTCTTAACAGGGCGCCCTTCCCAACAGCTGGGAAGCCACCTAACCCAGGCTCCATTCTGGGTAAGTAAATGTGGCATCAGCCCAAAAGAAGCCTAGTGCCCAGCCTCCTAATTTTAATAAACCTGCCAAAAAAACCCCCACAAAACTCCTGGCTAAGCCAAATCTTTAAACTTCTCATGGGGTTGGTGTGGCTCTGGCTGGGCCCTTTCATTCCCCTCCTTGGAGTAGTAGTATTGAGACATGGACCATGGGGTTAGACAAAATAGGGTGAGGGCCTCTGGAAAAAGCAAGGCAGAATATTTGCAGTCAGAGCAATGTAACTACATGCAAGGAAACCCCCTACCAAAACTCTGTGTTAAACATTAACCTCCAGGGTCATTCTTCAGTAAGATCAGTTAATGTTCCCCAGACAAAGAAGAGTAGCACATGTTTTTATTATGCTAATCATGTGTAAGATTCACTTTAGCATGCTAAAAGGCCCAGGTGTATGTGCTGTCTTTTCTCTTTGAGATCTGATGGGGTGATTTTACAAACTGGGCAACTAATTTAGCACGCAGGCCCAGCTGTAAACAACATATTAAAAGTCAAGAAAGATTCTACCTTAAAGATAAGATTGCATTTTAAAACCCAGGAAGTTTAATAAGTAAGACTTTTAACTTACTCTTTAGCAAACAGACAATACCTTGGTCCACCTTGGGGGCTGGGCAGACTGCCTTTTGATATGCTCCTGGACCAGGACACAGATGTCCCAGGGAGAAGTCAGGGCAGGAAATTCCTTGGGTTAAGTTAATTCTAGATATTCAGACACCACCTAACAAGTCCACACCCCTGAGCCTTTTTTTCATGTTCTCAAAAAATCCTCATTTGCCTATAAAACCCCTAGACAACGCACCATCCCGGACTCTCTTGTCCCCTCCTGGCATGAGCTGGGAGCTCTGTCCTATCACTTTATCTCTAAATAAAAGCCTGTACCTTGCTCTCCTACCTTGAGGGTTTGTGAAGCTGATTCTTCAGCTTCATGAACAAGAACCCCGGCATCAGTATTAGCCCTCAGATTTGGATTGTGCTTACTTAACCCCCTAACCCAATTTGTGTCTTCTTGCCTAGAAGCAATTAAACTGCAGATGGTCCTAAGACAAAAATTCCAACTGGTACCCTCCAATGACCACACCTCCATCTTAATGGGACCATTTGATGGACACCCCTACAGAGAATCTGAGTCCTCCTTGCCTCCGTAGACAACAAGCAACTAAAATCCCTAACTGGGTGCCCTTCCTGTCCTAATCTCCACCATCCCGACAGCCAGCAAGCAGGGGGACCCAAATAACCACACCATCCCTCACAAGCAGGAAGCAGCCAGAGCGGTCATCACCCCTCACCCCAATGATTTGGGTCCCAACTGTTTGAGGGGGGAATGTTAGGCAGTAAAATAGGTATGAGTGGGGCGTAAAGAGAAACAGGCCAGAAAGTTCACTAAAAAAAAGACCCAAAATCAATCAAAGCTCAAAAAAAAGCAACGTGGCCTGGAATGTTTGAATATTTCCCAGATAAAGGAAAGTACCTCAGCATAGCCCATGGCTTTATTGTGTTAATCATGCAGGCCCAGCTTACTTTCTTTAGCTTCACCTATATGCTGTTTTTTTCTCCTTCCGGCCCTAAGTAAGTAGTTTGTAACCTAGGCAACTAATTTGGCATGCAGGCCCAACCATAAACAGCATAGTGAAAGGCAGGAAGGATTCCATTTTAGAGATTGTATTTTAATACCCAGAAAGTTAAAAATGTAAGACTCCTAACTTACTCTTTAGCAGACAGACAATAACTTAGCCCATCTTAGGGGCCTGGCAGGCAGCCTGCTTGATCTGCTCCCAGACCAGTAAGCCAGTATCCCAGGGACAAATCAAGAGCACGAACTTCCTTGTGTTCAGTTAATTCTAAGTACTCAAAGACCACTTAACAAGTCTGCACCTGCAGCCCTTAGTCACATTCCTAAAGAATCCTTAGAAGGAGGAACCCCCAACCATTCAGGGCTCCTCACTGGGGTCACCCGCAGTTTCCAAGTGTGTAATCTTTTAACTTTAAACTCTCTTTTCAACCTTTCAGGGGGCGCTCCTCTCTGAGGTGACCCACACTTTCTAAGTAAGTAACCTTTTAATCTTAAACTTTCTCTATCCAACCTTTCGGGGTGCCTCTCCTTGCTGAGGTTGCCTGCTGCACTTCTCTCTCTAAGTAACTTTAAATAAAGCTTTTACCCTGCTTCACTACTGTGTCTCTGCCCTCCAATTCTTTGTCGCGGCGGGGACAAGAACCGAGGAAACACACAACGCTCCCCCAACACTACAGCTGGGAGCATTGTGGGCAGGTCGCCCACGGGAATGACAGCTGCTACTGGGCTGGGTGAGCTGGCAGGGCAGGTGCAAAAGGAGTATCACAGGACTGAGCTGCCAGGGAGGGAGCTGCCGAGTTTAGAGCGAGCTCCTACAAACTACCTCAAGTTAAGCTGAAGGAAGGCTGGGAAAGCCAGGAAAGCCTCTCTCTACCTGCTTGTAAGTCTGGGGAGAGGAAATCCTGGGGCAAAATACCTCAAAAAACTGAAGTCAGTCAAAGGGAGAAATAAAGTTTAAAATCCATTTATTGCTCACCACTTCAGTTCTGGGTAGTCTTTCTCCTCTGCTCTGGAAGAAGCCAGCAAGCAAGCAAGCCAGCCCCCTCCCCTTAACCTCTCAGGTTCAGACACACCCTCGGTTGCCCAGGTATTACCCACTGTATGGAGATGAACTTCTCTCCACCCCTGAAGAATGATGCAAATGCACTAAAGCCATACTTCTTTCCACCTCTGAACACCTATTGATATGCAGACGTACTAAAACCAGGTGAGATATTCTGGAAATGTTATGATTTTACCGACACTGCCAGTCAGCAAAGTCAGACTTCTGGGTCTTGCAGGTGGGCAGGGCAGTTGTGCAGGGGACAATGGGGCTGAGTCACCAGTAAGGGAGATGCAGCTTTTGGAGCTGGTCCCATAAGCACCCAACCAGTTGGGCTGAGGGAAGGTTGAGGAATCATTATCCACCTGCCCTTTCTCCTCTGGAGAGAGCTCCCTCCAATCCATGCCCCTCTGGCAAACTTCCAGCTGCATGTAACTCTTTCAAACTGCTTCCTTTATGTTGGGTCTTGGGGCCTGACAGATCATGCCTGTCCTCCACAAGCGATGGGAGTCAGCCTCCCTGTGTGCTCCAACTCTCCCTGGTGTTCAGCCCCATTCATCACCAAAGCTCAATGCAGTGTGGACTCATATTCCTGGAGCAGATCTCCCAGGCTAGGTGTGCTGGATTCCTGATTGTTTACCCCCTCCCCACTCCATTTCTCTCCCTTGTACAAGTAAGCTGGGATGGGGGAAGAGCTTGTGTCTGGATCAGTCATGGATCTGTCACTTTCCCCTTCTCAAAGTGGGCTTCTCTTCTTCACCAGGTGTAGATGTTCTGTTCTGCAGTCTTTAGGTGGTTTGCAGGGTTAGTTTTATTTGCTGTAGTTATGTCCTTGGTGTGTATTTGGGAGGAGTTTTCTGCCTTGCCCTCCTACTCCCATCTTTTCCACACCCTGGGGAATAAACAGATGTTGAATTTTGTTAAAGGTTTTTTTGCATCTACTGTGATTATTGTAAGATTTTTATCTTTTATTTTGTTAATGTGATTTATCACAGTGGGTGTCTTGGCTGACAGTTTCAGCTCAGGCAAGTTCACTCTGGATTTGGTGAGACCAAAAAATGACAACAGAATGTTTTTCAGGTAACATGGTTTATACCCAGCTCTCTTTTTATGGTGGCAGGTCAAGTGCTAGCATCCCATCCACCTCAGAGCAAGTTTGCGTGCAGCAAGTCTCTGCCTCCAGCCCTCTCTGCCTCTTTGCACCCGGCCCGTTAGCCCTGCAGCCCCAGAGCACTGGGTGGAGCTTTTTATATAGAGTCAGTAATTACTTATTGCCCACATGTGTGCAAGCCTGCACCTGTGAGTATTGCACATGCTCAGTGGGCAAGCAGACCAGGGTCAGGTGAGAATCCATTTTCTCTACAGTGGGTATTGAATCATCTTGCATCCCTGGAATAAATCCCACTTGATCTTGGTATATGATCCTTTTAATGTATTGTTGGATTTGTTTTGTTAATATTTTGTGGCAGATTTTTGCATCTATATTCATCAAGAATATTGGACTGTAATTTTGTTTTTTTTGTGGTGTCCTTTTCTGGTTTTGGTATCTGTAGTGCTGGCCTCATAAAATGTGTTTGGAAGCTTTCCCTCCTCTTCAATTTTTTTGGAAGAATTGAGATAGGTAGTTATTAAGTTTTCTTTAAAATTTTAGTACAGTTCACCAGTGAAGCTGTCTGGTCTTGGACTTTTGTTTGTTGGAAGGTTTTTGATTACTGATTCAATCTCCTTACTAGTAATCAGTATTTAATTTTATATTTCTTTATGATTCATTTCAGAAGATTGTATGTTTCTAGGAATTTATTCATTTCTTCTAGGTTGTCCATCTTGTTGATGAGCTGGTTTTTTAGGTTGGTTAATTTTAACCAACCTTATAGATGTGTACCTTTATCTCATGGTTTAAAATTTTGTTTCCTTAATGATTAATGATGAACATATTTTCACATTCTTATTTATCTTCTGTATATTCTCTTTGGTGAGAGTCTTTTCAAATATTTTGCCCATTTTTTTATTGTTCAGTTTTGAGAGTTCTTTACACATTTTGGATTTGTGATTTGAAAATATTTTCATTTTTGTGCCTTTTATTTTCATTCTCTAATACTGTCTCTTACAGAGCATAAATCTTTTCTTGTGGCAAAAAAACCCACATAACCTTTTTAAAAATCTTAATCATTCTATATATATGACTCACTGGTGCTAAGTATATTCACACTGTTATGGGTAACAGATATCCAGACTTTTTCTTCTTGTAAATCTGAAACTGTGTCAGTTAAACAACTGCAGAGCATAATCTTTTAATATTCATGAAGTCATTATCATGTTTTTTTTCTTTTCTTTTCTAGATTGTGGTTGTAGTGTCTTCTCTAAGAACTCTTTATTGCCTAATCCCAGGTCATGAAGATGTTCTCCTGTACTTTTTCTAAAACTTTTATAGTTCAGCATTTTTATTTAAACTTATGACTCATTCTGCATTAATTTTTAAGGAAGGTATCAAGTATAAGTTCTCAAGTTTCATTTGCTTTTTATGCATGTGAAATTCCACTTGTTTGAATACCACCTGTTAAAAAAGACATCCTTTCTCCACTGAATTACCTTAACACCTTTATAAAAAAATGGGTGATATTTTTAAGGTGTATTTCTTTATTCTATTCTGCTTCACTGATGTATATGTCTATCCTTTTTAACACCATACTTTAGTTGAATACCAAGTTTTAAAATCAGGTACTGTGATTCTTCCAACTTTATTCTTTTCAAAATTATTATAGCTAATCTAGTTTTTTTCCTATTTAATCTTGCCAAAATTTAGAATCAGTAGGGAATTTGATTGAAATTGCAAGAAATCTATCAATCATTTTGGACACATTGACATCTTTAGTTATGTTGATAATTTCAATTCATGAATATTGTATATCTCTATTTATTTAGGTGTTGGAATTCTTTCACCAGTATTTCTAAATGTTCAGGCTACAGACCTGGACACATTTTATTAAGTTTATACCTCAGTATTTCTTTTTTTATTTTTATTTTAATTAATTCATTTGTTTAATAATTTATTTTGGTATCATTAATCTACAATTACATGTGCAATATTATGGTGATTAAACTACACCCTTCATCAGGTCCCCCCCACCAACCCCATTACACTCACTGTCCATCAGCATAGTGAGATGCTATAGAATCACTACTTGTCTTCTCTGAGTTGTACAGCCCTCCCCCTGCCCCCTCAACATTGTGTCTGCTAATCGTAATGCCCCTTTTACCCTCTTCTCCCACCCTTCCCACCTATCTTCCAAAGTCCCTTTCCCTTTGGTAACTATTAGTCCGTTCTTGGGTTCTGTGAGTCTGATGATGTTTTGTTCCTTCAGTTTTTTTTTCCTTGTTCTTATACTCCACATACGACTGAAATCATTTGATACTTGTCTTTTTTGGTCTGGATTATTTCAGTGAGCATAATACCCTCTAACTCCATCCATGTTGTTGCAAATGGTAGGATTTGTTTTCTTCTTATGGCTGAATAAAATTCCATTGTGTATATGTACCACATCTTCTTAATCCATTCATCTAAAGATGGACACTTAGGTTGCTTCCATTTCTTGGCTATTGTAAATAGTGCTGCAATAAACAGAGGGGTGCATCTGTCTTTTTGAAACTGGGCTGCTGCATTCTTAGGGTAAATTCCTAGGAGTGGGATTCCTGGGTCAAATGGTATTTCTATTTTGAGTTTTTTGATGAACCTCCATACTGCTTTCCACAATGGTTGAACTAATTTGCATTCCCACCAGCAGTGTAGGAGGGTTCCCTTTTCTCCACATCCTCGCCAACATTTGTTGTTGTTTGTGTTTTGGATGGTGGCCATCCTCACTGGTGTGAGGTGATATCTCATTGTGGTTTTAATCTGCATTTCTCTGATGATTAGTGATGTGGAGCATCTTTTCATGTGCCTGTTGGCCATCTGAATTTCTTCTTTGGAGAAGTGTCTATTCATGTCCTCTGCCCATTTCTTAATTGGATTATTTGCTTTATATTTGTTAAGGAGTTCTTTGTGTGAGTGCTTTATATATTTTGGATATCAACCCCTTAACAGATACATCATTTATGAATATATTTTCCCATATTGTAAGATGTCTTTTTGTTCTACTGATGGTGTCCTTTGCTGTACAGAAGCTTTTCAGCTTGATATAGTCCCACTTGTTCATTTTTGTTTTTGTTTCCCTTGCCCAGGGGGATATGTTCATGAAAAAGTTGCTCATGTTTATGTCCAAGTGATTTTTGCCTATGTTTTTTCTATGAGTTTTATGGTTTCATGACTTACATTCAGGTCTTTGATCCACTTTGACTTTACCTTTGTGTATGGGGCTAGACAGTAGTCCAGTTTCATTCTCTTACATGTAGCTGTCCAGTTTTTCCAACACCAGCTGCTGAAGAGGCTGTCATCTCCCCATTGTATATCCAAGGCTTTTTTATCAAATATTAATTGACTGTAAATGTTTGGCTTAATGTTTGGATTTTCTATTCTGTACCACTGGTCTGTGGGTCTGTTTTTGTGCCAGTACCAAATTGTCTTGATTACTGTGGCTTTGTAGTAGAGCTTGAAGTCAGGGAGCATAATTCCCCCGGTTTTGTTCCTCCTTCTCAGGATTCCTTGGGCTATTCGGGGTCTTTTCTGGTTCCATATGAATTTTAGAATTATTTGTTCCACTTCATTGAAGAAAGCTGTTGGTAGTTTGATAGGGATTGCGTTGAATCTGTATATTGCTTTAGGTAGTATAGCCATTTTGAAAATATTTATTCTTCCTACCCAAGAGCATGGGATGCATTTCCATTTGTTAGTGTCCTCTTTAATTTCTCTTAGGAGTGTCTTGTAGTTTTCAGAGTACAGGTCTTTCACTTCCTTGGTTAGGTTTATTCCTAGGTATTTTATTCTTTTTGATGAAATTGTGAATGGAACTGTTTTTCTGATTTCTCTTTCTGTTAGTTCATCGTTAGTGTATAGGAAAGCAACAGATTTCTGTGTGTTAATTTTGTATCCTGCAACTTTGCTGATTTCACATATTAGTTCTAGTAGTTTTGGAGTGGAGTCTTTAGGGTTTTTTATGTACACTATCATGTCATCTGCAAACAGTGACAATTTGACCTCTTCTTTACCAATCTGGCTGCCTTGTATGTCTTTGTTTTGTCCTTATTGCTGTGGCTAGGACCTCCAGTACTATGTTGAATAGAAGTGGGGAGAGTGGGCACACCTGTCTTGTTCCCAATCTTAGGTGAAAAGCTTTCAGCTTCTCGCTGTTAAGTATGATGTTAGCTGTGGGTTTGTCATATATAGCCTCTATGATGTTGAGGTACTTGCCATCTATACCCATTTTGTTGAGAGTTTTAATCATGAATGGAGGCTGAATTTTGTCAAACACTTTTTCAGCATCTATGGAGATGATCATGTGGTTTTTGTTCTTCTTTTTGTTGATGTGGTGGATGATGTTGATGGATTTTCGAATGTTGTACCATCCTTGCATCCCTGGGATGAATCCCACTTGATCATGGTCTATGATCCTCTTGATGTATTTTTGAATTTGGTTTGCTAATATTTTGTTGAGTATTTTTGCATCTACGTTCATCAGGGATATTGGTCTGTAATTTTCTTTTTTGGCGAGGTCTTTGCCCGGTTTTGGTATTAGAGTGATGCTGGCTTCATAGAATCCGTTTGGAAGTGTTCCCTCCTCTTCTATTTTTTGGAAAAATTTAAGGAGAATGGGTGTTATTTCCTCTTTATATGTCTGGTAGAATTCAGAGGTGAATCCACCAGGTCCGGGGGTTTTGTTCTTGGGTAGTTTCTTGGTTACCGCTTCAATTTCGTTGCTGGTGTTTGGTCTGTTTAGTTTTTCTGTTTCTTGCTTGGTCAGTCTTAGAAGGTTGTATTTTTCTAAGAAGTTGTCCATTTCTTCTAAATTTTGCAGCTTATTAGCATATAGATGCTCATAATATTCTCTTGTAGTTTGTATTTCTGTGGGGTCCGTCGTTATTTTTCCTTTCTCATTTCTGATTCTGTTTATGTGTGTAGATTCTCTTTTTCTCTTAATGAGTCTGGCTAGGGGTATATCTATTTTGTTTATTTTTTCAAAGAACCAGCTCTTTATTTCATTGATTTTTTCTATTGTTTTACTCTTCTCAATTTTATTTATTTCTTCCTTGATCTGTATTATGTCCCTAATTCTGGTGACTTTGGGCCTCATTTGTTCTTCTTTTTCCAATTTCAGTAACTGTGTCTTTAGACTGTTCATTTGGGAATGTTCTTCCTTCTTTAAATAGGCCTGGATTGCAATATACTTTCCTCTTAGAACTGCCTTTGCTGCGTCCCACAGAAGTTGCTTTGTGTTGTTGTTGTCATTAGTCTCCATATATTCTTTGATTTCTGTTTTGATTTGGTCGTTAACCCATTGATTAGGAGAATGTTGTTAACTCTCCATGTATTTCTGAGCCTTTTTGATTTCTTTCTAAAATTTATTTCTAGTTTTACACTTTTGTGGTCTGCGAAGTTGGTTGGTTGGATTTCAATATTTTTTAATTTACTGAGGTTCTTTTTGTGGCCTACTGTGTGGTCTATTCTGGAAAAAGATCCATGTGCACTTGAGAACAATGTGTATCCTGCTGCTTTTGGGTGCAGAGTTCTGTAGATATGTTATGTCCATTTGTTCTAGTGTGTTGTTCAGTGCCTCTGTGTCTTTACTTTTCTCTGTCTTGTTGATGTGTCCTTTGGAGTGAGTGGTGTGTTTAAGTCTCATAAAATGAATGCATTGCTGTCTATTACCTCTTTCAACTCTGTTAGTATTTGTTTCACATATGCTGGTGCTCCTGTGCTTGGTGCATATATAT